>PVJH01000513.1:175000-301667 GCA_004026705.1 Nesogale talazaci | reverse complement strand
GGAAAGGTTGGGGGGGGGAAGGAAGGGGGGGCGTCATATCAAGAGCCCAAGTGGAAAGGCAGATGTTAAGAGAATGTTGATGAGAGCAGGCAAGTGGGGGTACGTGGCACAGTATATGTAACTATGTATTGAACTATGTATGATGAAAAGTGATGTATAAGCCCCCAATAAAATGATTAAATAAAAAAAAAAAGAAATATCAATGCTAAAAAAATTATTGTGGCGGTCATGTGCTTATGTTAATTTCATGACTGAGATTAGGGGTGGAGTCTAGCCTGTTAATCTGGAGATAACCATTGAGTAGTAAATGAAGCCTCCGTGTGGGCATGGCTTTCTCCTGAGACTTCTGGGAAATCTCGCAATATTTCCCTCACGGAGATGGGAAGCTATCTCCCCAGTTGTTGGGGGTTAGTCTCAGAGACAATGAATCATGGACAAGACAAGATGGCAGCGTTCGAGGAGCTGGAGGAGCCAGAGGAGAAGCTGCATGGACTTGCCCTGATGGAACCAGACCTCTCCTAGAGATCCCTGCGAGTGCTGAGTTGCTTCTACCACCACTGGATGCTGTTAATGGACCCTGAGCCCTGAAAGTGAGGAGCCATGAGGGGACCCCTGCCAGCGCTGGGGATCTGTACCCACTAGCCCATGAATTTGTGAGTCAAAATGAGACATTATAGACTGATTTAGGACATATGAGCTAATATCGGACTTAAGACTTTGAAATAAACTGGGTTGGTATGCTTTCTCAATGTTCCATTCCTTTTGTATATAAACCATTCCCCTATATCCATATGCGAGTCTATGTATTTTTTTCTCTACTCCACCCGGACTAACACAATTACTGCTACACTGTATGCTAACTGGGTCATCTCCTCCCAGCAACCCTTCTGTAAGGGGATGCCTGGTTACCTATAGATGGGCTTTGGGTTCTAATCTGCATTCTTCCTCATTTACAATGATGTATTTTTTTTAGTTTTTTGATGCCTGATACCTGATGCCTTCAGCACCCGGTGACCATATAGACAGTTTTCCAAAATTTTAGAGTTTAATTATGTTTAATTAAAATAATTATTTCTCTAAAAAAAGGAATATATATACTTAACATGGTTCATCTTGATGCTGCAAACCAGTGACTTAAATCAAGAACTAACTGAACATTGGCAGTATATATTTTTGTTGCAAGCCAGTTCAACTGATGGCATAGTAGAATTCGAAGTGCATTTAAGAATTTAATTGCTAGGTAAAATGGCAGCGGCCAGACCAAATTGAGGGCTACATGTGGTAGCCAACTGAGGAGGGGGGAGGGAGATGGAGATGTGTAGTGTTGGAGTGGGACACTAACCTACCTAAGGAGAGTGTATTATTTATACCTACATAGGGAAAGAGGAACCACACTTAAACCTGGTGTTCCAGGATGTAAAGGCAGCATGACAGCATGGGGCCGGGAGCCAGTGGAGGGGTATTATTGTCCAACCCCAATCCAACTACATGGACAGCCGCCCCTCCCCACAGAGGAGTTTGCTTTGGAGGTCAGCACGGAGACTGCAGCTCATCAAGAGAGACATGTCTGAGCAGAGCACACGAGAGCAAATGAAGGGGGAGAAAGAAATTGTTAAGTACATCTTGAATCACCAAACTTTGAGGACAATCTCCCCACTCAGAACAGCCATTGCACAGAGTGGTCCATATGGCCAGCCTCACTATAAAACATGGTGTCCCTTTCTGACCCAAGGCCCTACAAGGACAACACTAGATAAGTACGGTAGAGAGTGCATCCAATCTAACTCAACCACACTGAGGCAAGGCCATGCAGCAGATCAGCAGGAGGGACAGAGAATGGAGTTCCCTAGGGAATATCAAGGTTATATTTTGGGGCCAGGATATGGCACCCCATTAGATTCAACTGGATGATACTCCTGGAGGTCAACAAAAAGACCTTGAACTATTTATAGGTTTTTCTTTTGTTATTATTATTTTTATTCTTTTTACTTATTTATATATTTTTCTGGACATTGTTTTGTTTTCTTTTGTTGCTTCGTCTTGTGATACCTTTTTTCCTACATATTATTATCTCTCCAAGTCTATCTAGATAAGACAGACTGGATGTACAGTCTGGCAGAGAAAACAATGGGACTGATGGTTCTGGGTAACATGGGAGATGGGGAGGTGGGGAAAAGGAGATAGTATTGATGAACCCAGGAGTAAGGGAACAACAAGTGATCCAAAATCAGTGTCTAAGTGGATGTAAGAGGCCTGATAAGGATTGATCAAGTGTAAAGTAACAGAGAGAAATTACTGAAACCCAAATGAAGAATGAGCATGATAGTGGGACAAGAGGAAAGTTAAAAAAAATAGAGGAAAGAACTGGAATGCAAATGACATCTACAAAGGTTTAAATAAGGACATAAACATAGATGAATATATTTATATATGATGAGGAGGAAATAGATCTATGTTCGTATATTTATCGGGTTAGCATTAAAGCACAAATGAACAGTGGACCTCCACTCAAGTACTTCTTTGATTCGAGAACACTTTGTCCTATTAAATTGGCACTCCTTGATGCTTATCTACCCAACACAATCACTAAAGACAAATGTGTGCACAAGCAAAAGTGGTGAAGAAAGCTAATGTTGGCTGATTATCAAAGATATATTGTCTGAGGTCTTTAGGGCTTGAAAGCAAACAAGCAGCCATTTAGCTCGGAAGCAACAAAGTTCATATGGAAAGAGCACACCAGTCTGTGTGACCATGAGGGGTCAATGGAATTAGTTAGCAGTCATCAAAGAACAAAAATCATATCATTACCTGCCCACCTTCCTTATATGATCGCTGAAGACAAAGGTGTGCATAAGCAAAAGGGGGAAGAAAGCTGATGGTGCCCAGCTATCAAAAGATACAGGATCTGGGATCTTAAAGACTTGAAGATAAACAAGCAGCCATCTAACTGAGAAGCAACAAAGTTCACAGGGAAGAAGCACACCATCCTGTGTGACCATGAGATGCTAAAGGGATCAGTTATCAGGTATCAAACAACTAAAAATTATATCATTATAAATGAGGGGGAGAACAGATTGTTGATCCAAAGCCCATGAGCAGGGAAAGCAATCCTTACAGATGGGTCATGGGGAGGAGACGAGCCAGTCAGGGTACAGTGTAGCAATGATGAAATATGCAACTTTCCTCTAGTTCCTAAATGTTTCCTCCCTCCCACTATCATGATCTGGATGCTATCTTACAAATCCAGTTAGATCAGAGAAGTACACTGATACAGATAGGAACCAAGAACATGGGAATCCAGAACAAATGATCCCTTTAGGACCAGTGATGAGAGGGACAATACCATGAGGGTGGAAGGAAGGTGGAGTAGAAAGGGGGAACAGATTAAAAGGATCTACATATAACCTCCTCCCTGGGGTATGGACAACAGGGAAGTGGGTGGAGAGAGATATTGGACAGCGTACAATAAGACAAAATAATAATAACTTATAAATAATTAAGGGCCCATAAGAGAGGGGGCAGTGGGGAGAGAGTGGAAAAAGGAGGAGTTACTAGCAAGGGTTTGAGCAGAAAGAAAATATTTTGAGAAGGATTATGGCAACAAATGTACAAATGTGCTTTGCATACAATGAATGTATGTACAGATTGGGATAAGAGTTTTACGAGCCCCTAACAAAATGATTTTAAAATTTTAAGTATTTAATCATTGCTCTAAATGCCTATTTTATAGATACAGGCTGGAGACTGTTGATTGTCTTGCAAAAGGGTCTTGTGAACCAAAACTCAAGGATTCAGGTGAAATAAGGGGGGCATTCTGGAGACATTAAACTCTTATATGCACATGTAAAGGCAATCTCCCATCATTCTTATTTAAGATCTCACATTTAAGGGTGGTAGCTGGCAAACTTTTGAAGGGAGCATTGATATAAACTTTGGAGGCCACATGAGACTGAGAAGGTTTTCTTATTTCAGAGAGCCAAGCTCTCCCTCTTAGCTTGCCAAGCTGCATTGTATAAACCAACTTCTGTTTTAGCCAAGACCAGAGTCAGACAAGAAGTGTGTGTGTTCTGCTTTTGCTTATATGAGTAATGTTCTCTGAGTAGATTAAAGTAAATAGACATTACCTTGTTAGACTAAAGTCTCTAAAGCAGAAACAGTTTTCAATAGTTTATGAAGAAAGCAGGTATAAATGTTACCAATCTACCTCTCCTGTGGTGCCAAATGAGAGACAGAGAAAGAAACTAGGAGAAAGAAAAGGGGGAGGGGGGTTAGTTTGCTTCATCAAGCAAGGAAGAAATTGGGGCTAGAGTCACCAAGGCAATTTCCCGGGAAAAAAAAATAGGGTTTACAGTTTTATATACATACAACAAGAACTAAATTGAGGAAATAATAAATATGTAACAGTGTTCACAGAAACTATTATAAATATGCATTGAGGGGGTGAGGTGTCTAGATAGACTATGGTTTATTGGAACGCTGTTTTCAAATGCCTCCCTTCCAAGTTGGTCTGGAATGGTGATGTCCTTCCAGTAATTTTTGTTTCCTTAAGGGAAGAGTTTTAGTTCCAAGTTGACCTGAGGGTTATGTGCTTTCTGTCTATGTTGGAGAGCCAGATCTGGCCATAACCGACTTGCTTAGATGGGATACTTTCCTGGGAGGAAAAGGACACAAAAGAAACAGATGATCCAGATGGAAAATGCAGGTTAATTATGGGTAATATATGAGGTGTATTCCAAAATCCTGTGACAACCTGTCACATCCTAAGTATAGGCTCCCTGGACAAGGTGTGGAATGCAGGACATTACACTGGACTAAGTAGGAGAGATTTCAATATAAAGGTAGAGATAGTTTCAAGGAAATTTTAAAGAGGCAACATATCTGGCTATTTATCCAAAATTCACATATACAAAAATTTTTAATAAATTATATATTAAAAAGGAGATTTTACAGTACTTACATTTAAAGTACATTGTACACTAGTGATTTTCAAAACTCATTGACTATTAGAAACACAAAGGAAACTTAGACAATGCAGATTCACAGGCCCTTCCCTTCATTCCTGAAATTTTAGTTCTCTTCCTGGGTAGAGAGGCCCCAAATGCTGTTTTATACAGAGACTCTGGTGCCAGTGATCAGGAGTCCATATGTAAAGTAACAGCTGACTACATAACGCACCACAATCCAGTAGTTCTGACTCCGAGGACCATAAAAGACAGAATGAACAACACCTTAGGATTTCTGAAACTATTCATTGTTTGTGGGAGCACATAGCCCTGTCTTTCTCCCTCAGAGCTGCTAGTGGGTTTGAACTTTGGGCCAACCTGGCAGTCAGCAACCCAATGCTTCTGATGCTATAGTTCCTTGAGTAAATGAAATTCACATATATTTACTGGAACTAAAACTAACTCAGTTCACTTTTAAAACAGTGGAGGAAATATGAGGAGCTGATGTTGGGGGCCTAAGTGGAGAGGCCAAGTTTCAGGGGGAATGATGGCAACAGGTGTGAAAATATGGTATGCATACAGTTCACGTGTGTGTTGATCGTGATAGGAGTTGTGTGGGCCCCCAATGGAATGATTTTTTTTAAAAAAAGGAGGCAGAAAGAGAAGCTTATACCAAGGGCACAAGTAGAAAATATTTGGAGGGCTGAACCATGGTGGCGTAAGTGGTTGAGTTCAGGACTGCGGCCCGTGGGCTTGGCTGTTCAAATCCAGTGACGGCTCTCAGGAGCAGTGCTGGGTAGCTCCCATGATCACCAGTGGGCAGTGATGCCCCCCCAAAACAAACAAATAAACAAAAGAAAATATTTGGAAATGAAGATGGCAACATGTGTATAAATATGCTTGCTATAAATAATGTATTGAATGCTATAAGAGCCTCCAATAAAATTATTGGGGAAAAAAACAATAAAAAACAGTGTAGACACTGAACTGTTGATGTACAAATACACCAGGGAATAAGGAATGTAAAATGAGATAAAAGATAGCCAGAGTGATGGACTTCCCAACCCACAGAACTAGCGTCTCAGACTGGCCTCAAGTGGGGAGCCTTTGGACACTTACTTGAAGAACTTAGAGTTATTCAGCCATGGAAGTAAAGCTGAGTGTCTTCTGTTTGAGGGTTACTGGATCTGGGTGCCTCTGGGCACTTAATTCACGGAACTGGATTTGCCAACCAGTTGGCAAACGCTTTCAGGCTGAGGCTTCTAGCAAAGTGGGGTGCCCTTTGGGGCATTAATTAGCAACCCTGAGAGAAACACTGCCACATGTCCTGATAAACAGCTCAGTCCTTCCTGCACATTTCTCACTGGCACTACAACTTGTTAACTCCTTTAATAAACCCTTTAATCATGAATGTGTTCTATGAGCTCTGTGCAGCCACTGCAATGAATATTAGAACCAGAGAGATTAGTAGAGAATATTAATTTAAACAACACACCAGGGAATAAAGAAGGTAAAATGACATTAAAATGACAAAAAATATACATATATATTTTGCTAAATACATACATACATGTATATATTTAACTTCCCCACTGGAAGTATTACAGAATAACATAAATTTGAGTTAACCAATCTGCCAAGTGCATTGTGTAACTGGAGAGAGAGGGAGAGCCCTGTCCGGAGAAGCTGTCATGTGTGATACCTGGAGAGACCATGAAGCAAAGATTTCTATGAGGCAAGTTCAATGGGAATTACTTTGGAAATTTTTCCTTAGAGGCACAAAATTTAAACTTACACCACGAAGGAAAGATTAGCACTGTTGAAATTGAACTCCCTTGGTGAGAGTTGGAGCAGAACAGTATCTCCTGTTAAACCTGCTGTCGAAATCCAGCTAACTTCATCTCAATTTCTTTGCTCTTTAAAGCTCCCAAAGCTTTATGAAATACCCCTGATATTCTTTCTCTGATGACACAGATCATTGCTGTCATATAGGAAAGTATTCCTGAGTCTATCTCCATGATACTTCCAATATCAGCAAGGCCTCCTTGTAATATCTCAAATCAGCACAGTCTTGAGTCAGAGACTTACTTCACTGGGCATGTCACTTTTCAGCCTGACAATAAGATCAGTCATCTTCTAAAACAAAAGAAAGCAATGCAAACCTACCATAAACCCAGGAAATTGTGAGTACCATTCTTTTTTCCCTTTTTACTTTTCCTCTGTCCTTAATCACATCTAACCCAGAATCATTTGCCTCTTTATTTTCTTGTGATAGTCATTTATGCAATACATTTTATGTCATTGCACAAATATTCAATTGCTTTTCTTTTTCTTATGGTTTTATTTTCTTCTAGTTCATTTTTTTTCTCCTCACCATTTTTTCCAATAGAATTCATTCTAACTATGAAAAGGTCTCATACTTTCTGCTTTTACACTTCAGTTTCCTTTTCTAAGGAGTCCTGGTAACTCAGTGGTGAAAGTTATCAGTTGCAAATTAAAAGGTCACTGGTTGAAGCCCACTGATTACACTATGGGAAAAAGGTGTGTCTGTCTCATTCACAAAGACTTACAGCTTCAGAAACCATAAGCTGACATTTTACTGTTCCCCAAGGGTCCCCGTGAATCAGAATCAACTTAATAGCAGTATTTTCTTCTGTTTTTTATTCTCTCTCTCCTCTGTATCAGTTATCTTTACCCCTTCTTACACATGATACGTGTACCCTTTGTTATCATCTTTCCTCGTCTTTCAATTTCTTTTCTTTTTCTTTTTTTGACAATGTGTGATTTACTTATTTGAATGGAGATGTCTGTGGCCTAGTGATAACTGTATTAACATAGTCTGGTGGCAAGGAGGGCTAAATAAAGCAAACACATCGATCTCACTTTTGTGCCTTGGGTGAAAATGTTTAATGATAGCACTGAATTGATCACTGCTCCCACATATTCACAGCAGGCAGGGTTCAGAGTTTTCATTCACTTAGTTCCCTTTTCATTGATCCATATGCAGAATATTCGAGAATAGTCCTTTTGCTCACAACATTGCCTGGGTAGGTTTCAAATGGTTCTGGCCATCTCCAATGATTTTTTCTCATCCTGAGCAGATTGAATACATTTTTTTCCATAATTCGTGTCATAAGAAATATATATTCTTATACCCAGAGGTTTCATTCAATCTAAAATCAAGGTTAGACATCTTTACTGGAGAAGCATCTTTCTCCTGAGTAGCAGTTAGTGGGTAAAAGAACTGGCCTGACATTGAGTAGTCCAACCTTACCCAGCTAGACTTTGAGAAGTGTTTCATAAATAGACGTGATTGTTTTATCTTCAGACAAATCACTGTGCCTTTAGTGACTGGTATTTTCACTCCCATAGGTCCCTGGGAAACTTAAACAGTTTGTATTCAACTGTTAACCCAAAGGTTAGTCACTTGAACCCATCAATGACATTAGGGAAGAAAGACCTGACAATCTACTTCCATCAAAATGACAGCCAAGAAAACCCTATGGAGATCCTTTGTGTTTTGTAACACATGACCTGTCTGTGAGTCAGAATTCACGCCATAGCAATGTGTATTCTCACCCCCTCAGCCTCAGGCTTTGCATTTTAAACAGGTAGTCAGGACTGGGGAACTGCCAAAGTCCTACCCTGCACTCAGCCAGGGGACTGCACTTTCTTGGAAGGGACTGAAATTGCCTGTGTGTTGTAAACATACTAGTATACTCTGATTGGAGATATGCATCAACATATAAGAAAACACAGTGTGCACTCACTTCTACTCATAAAACTTCCATTCTTGGAATTTACCCTAAGGGATGGCTCTTCATATTGGCCAAGACATATGTCGTAACATGCTGTTTGTAATAAGGAACAATTTGGAGGGGGAATGGAGGTAATTTTCTAGAGTCTGTTTAATGTGTTGTCTGTATGGAAGAAAGGTAATCTATCTGCTTATGCTTTCAGTAAGACTTTATTCCCTGATTCTGGAGTAGATGCATGCTGCAGGGTCTCCCATATCACAAATTTTTCCCTTGTTAATGAGTTATTCTCTCTCTTTCATTCCATAAAGAGAGTCATTCAACAGAGATACCAACAAGGGACAGTGAAAAGCATGGTCGTGATTTTAGATGGCTGTGGTCATCCTCAATTTTATAACAATGCCAATGTCCACGTAACAGCATGACATATATGATGGTCATATTTTATGTCAACTTGATGGCATCTGTGTGGAGGTAGGGGTAAGATTCCACCTGCTAATTAGGTCACAGACTAATGATGGCTTGTTTGGGGCATGGAGTTTTTGTAAGAGAGGCACTAGGAACTTCTCTCTCTGTCTCTTCTCCTTTCTGCTTGCCTGAGTCCTGTGTCACACATGGGGCCAGGGCTCCTGGACCCTGCCATGCCTGGAAGCTGTCAGTGCCCTGCCATGTTCCTGTGGATGCTGCACACATATGACTCTGCATTCGCTGCCCTGTGATCTGCTTACTAACCATTCTGCCTTCTTCCTGCTTCACCCACTAGCAATTGTGAGTCTGAGAGTCTCTGGCTGGGATCAGCCTCCTGGACGTGAGTTGGACTCAGCTGGGATGCTTTCTTCATGTAAAGTTCTTTCTTATACACATATTTGGCTGGTTTTATTTCTCTAGAAAGCTGTCTAACACATGGTCTTTGCAATCTAACTATATCATTAAGTGAGGAGGAGTGTGTATTGGAGCTATAACTGCAGCTTATTTCTGGAACTATGTATAGTCAACTAAGCATGACTACATGGTTATATAGATAATATCACATGATGCAAAATAATGTTGCAGAGATGAGTCCAAGTCTTAGATGTCATCATAAACATGGGAGGATTTAAGCCAATTATTATTAAATATTTTAAGTGCCCACGAAGCACCTGAGAAATATGAAATGAAAATTTCTAACATTAGAATGTGCATTTCTAATAGTGAGATTTATGTAGTTAGGAAACAGGAAATTCTATTGTATTTGGAAGCAACCTTAGGAAACTTTTAGGCAGGTGAGGACTATATCACCTTTGTGTTCTTAGAAGAGGCTTTTCTGGGAACCATTACCAGTAGTCACTGAATCTGCTGTGACTCCTGGAGACCGTTTGCACAACAGAGTAGACTGTTTCCCATGGGTTTTTGATAGTTGAGGTTTGTTTTTTTTTTAAGATCATCAGGTTTCTCTTCTTAGGCCCTTCTGAGTAGACTCAAACTGCCAACCTTGTGTATGAGACCCAGGGTATCAATAGTTTGCATGACCCATGGACCCTATGGAAGACATATTTTGCATAGTCCATAGAGTGAACTGGTATTAAGGAGAACCAAGAAAGAACTGAACTAGAACACTTTTGTCTAGATCATAGGTTCACAAATTTATTTGGCTTACCATCCCCCTCTGGGGGGAAAATACTCACTCAGCACCCAACTGGAAATTAAAAACTTGTGTGCAATAGCCATAATCCAGGATAAAGTGTAGGCTTCTGCTTTTGCAGATCTTCTGTATTGTTCCAATACTTCTCTAGGGGGCAGTGTCACTCATCAAAGGGGTTATATAAAAAAAGTGGGTCATATAAAAACAGAAATTTAAGAGCTCTTCAGGGCTTCTTGATCCTAGCATGACATGGAAGATTGAGAATGGGGGGAGGCTAGAAGTCTGACTGGAATTCCTTGATGAGTCATTGAAATGCTTGTAATTTATCAAGATAAGTCATACTAAAGAAGAAGTGAACACTTATTTTTCCCTTTCAATCCATAACACGATGAATATGTTTTTTCAAAAGTCTCTGGTTTGGTATTTTTTCCAATCTATCTGCCCTTTCTGGCAGGCATTGTCAGAATATAAACTCTGTGATGGTAAAAAGAAATAATGAGAACTACAGTTGCCTTAAGGATATTTAATACTCCAGACCATGGAATAACTTGCTTAAATGATTTGCATTTCTTTTCACAACTTAGAAAAATATCTTCTCATCTGAGGGACAACATAGTCTTGTCTTTCCTTCAAGTTTCTACTGAACACAGCAGAGTGTATTTCTCTGAGAATACAACCAACAGAAGAGATTCTAGTTAAAGAATCAGAACTTGCAGCATCAGACCCAAGAGAAGGACATTATGCCCAGTAAAGTAGAGGGTTATGAAACAGAGGAACATCTTCTGAAAGATGACTTGCTACAGTGGCTGCAACAAGGAGTGAAACACTTGTGAGGACAGCCCTGAAGAACATACCACTCTGTTCTGCTGTCACCAAGCATCAGAACAAACTCAGGAGCATTTAACAGCCATCACCCTGCAGTATTAGCAAGAATACCTTAGGCCTCCCAGAGATCATTAATAAAGATTCTGAAGGCACAAACGCATGGTATGGAATCATTCAGAGCAAAGGACATGGGAACTCTTTGGGAAACAAGTAAGAGCATCCAGTCACACCAACTATACAACTAACCCTCCTCAGAAGCGATGAATCTTTATTACCTGTCACTTAGGACTCATTTGAGTGGATATGATAATCAATATATTATATTGTCTATCAATAGTTAGCTACAAGAGAATGGCTGTCATCATGGAATAAAGACTCAGTCATTCCACATCACTATTTAAAGCGTTCTCAATGAAAGAAACTTACTAGAGATTCTGTGTCTGGCTAAGCCTTCAACAGTTTTTAAAATATAGATTCTGATGTTCAGAATAGGAAAAAATTGAGAAGCACCTCATCTTGTACAAGTTGTATGCATGCACTTCACATACTAAATCATGCACTTCAAAATTAAATTAGATGAATGGAATAAGCTTTGCCATTGAATTTCTTTGCTCTATTCCCTACCACACCAACAACAGAGGCTTCTTTTACACATGTAGAAAGTAACTGGAAAAGGATGTGAAAAGTCTACCATCTCTCTATGTAAATGTTTGTTCTCTACGAGAACACAGAATGAAGTACGAACCCCAACTCCCATGGTGCTATGGCTCACATTTCCCCATGATGGCAAAGGGCTGCCTCTTAGTGTAGAACAAGCATAATCTTTTAGGATTGCGTGGTATACCAATGCGACTGATATCTCTGCTGTAATCAAAGATGTATTCACCCTAGATCAGAACTGATGTGGAGGTAAATGAAACTTTAAAACACTCATTCAGTTCAAGGACAATGATTGCGTATATACAAGAAGAAGAAGAGAGAAAGAAACAAAGCAACAATGTCCCCACATTTACTTTTGTCTACTTTCTCCATCATACCTGTCACTACTTGATAATTTGTGAATTATCTTTTCCCTCAAGAAGAAAATCCCTAACAGGTCAGACTTATATATTTCCTTAGTCTTATATTTCTTATATTTCTAACTCAATGGCCTAGAAAGATATTTACTTATACTGGATCCACAACATTTATTGATAGAATGACTTGTAGACAAAAAAGAAAGGTTTACAGGTATAATTGACTATAAAATTGATGTAGGGAGTTAAAGATATATTCCTGGGCCCAGTCCCAATTTTTCTAATTCAGGTTTCCCAGATATGATCTAAAATTGTCCATATATATTCTGGGAAATTATGATAATTATTGAACTATAAAGACCATGAAACTCAAACTCTAGTTCTCAGGGCTACTCGGAAATAACCTATGAGAACTCCTAAACCAATTTGAGACGTATTTCAGGAAGATGGAATTCTCATTGGTGCAGTGGGCCAGAGTCAGATTGGTATGGATTTATAACTGTTCTGACTCTGTTCTACCTCCAGACTGCCCTAGCGTGGGAAATATGGCTTAAAATGGAGAGCGAATGATTCAGATTTAATATCAGTGTTTCCTAAGAAACTTGAGGCTATCCTTCTATCACCAACAGACATGAAAGGAATCTAAAAATGTTCAAGGTTTGAAGTTGTACAGAGGAAGAAGTTATAGTAAAACCTTGAACATCATACCACTAAAGGCAAAATCTGTGGGTTCGGTTCCATAGGAACTAAAGGACATCATTATCACTGGTTGTGTAACGGACACAGAACAGGATGAGAGTCAAGACTCTGAAGCCTGACTCCAGTACCTGATCTGTCCCTAATTGGCAATATGACCTGAAGCATATTACTGAATAACTCTGGACTTTCTTGCTGTGCTTGTTAAACTGAGGTTCTTTCGGACTCCATTTCCTAATCTCTAGTCACTATCATCCAGTCACTTAAACTAGTCCTAATATGTCCCCTTTTCAAACGGACAAGTAGGGCTATGAGGAAATGAGGAAAGAACAACATAAAAAACAGCGTTTACTTAACAAACAATCCAAGTAAATGGACTTGACTTGTGCTTCAGGAGCTAGAAAAGGATCAAACAAAACAAACGTGTACTCCACCCTCAGCCTCGTGCATCCTTGGATGTAGGCAGAGTGGAAAAGGTCCAGGCCCATGAAATGCTTTCCTGTCATTTGGCTATGAACTAAACAGACCAATTGCACGAAGAGAGGACCTATAGAGTTTGATGATGTTCTTATCTACAGCAGAAAGAGTACAGGTTCTGTTGAGTGGGAGGACGTCTTAAAATCCTGTTACTATAACACCAGTTTGCTGAATCCTGGAAATATCAGTTCTCCATCTGAGCTCAGACTGCACTGTAAATGATTGGCTTTTCTTCTCCCTATGCCCACCCCCTCCAGCCAGTTCAACAGAAGTGCATTTTCACTGTGCTTCTCTTGGGTGGTGATGTGTACAAATGTATTCCACAAGGTTCTTTTCAAGTAGATTCAGGGAAGGGAGAAGTTTAACACAGTGTCTCAGCAATTCTGCGAGGATCTTATTTGCAAACAACCATGAAAGAAAATTTATAGAGATGGGAATGGGTTGATGCTTGCTCTCTGCAGCAGGGCACCTCAGGAGCAGCAAAGAAAATCACAAAACTGGCCAAGGCTTGCTGGGTCTTAACTAGCTTCCCTGGGGAACACTGCACCCGATATTATCGGGGAATTGGATAGAAAATGATGAGTGCATAACACTCCTTAACAGGTATATAGTGTTTTTTCATATTCAAAATTCTTTAATATTTCCCTTGGGAGCCTTGGGAGATGAGAGAGGAACTGATTATGCCCTCAGTTTGTGAAAGGGAAAATCAAAGCGGAAGGGTCAAGCAATTTGCACAGAAAATAATTGGAGTCAGTGTCCAACCAACATCAGGCCTCAGGGGTTCGTGGTGTTGAAGCCTGAGCTCTGAAAAAGGAGGCCCAGAGCCCCGGACTGAAAAGCTTATATCAAAGGAAACAAGTACCCGAGCACGGCCTGGTAATTAAAACTGATTGGACAAGACTCAGTCATGGTGCAGAAAGGCACAGGCAGATTGATCATGAAAATGGTAAGTAAGTGGTCCTTCACTGAAAGGTAAATACAATTTTTAGAGCTACTTTCTGCAAGCATATTGGCATTTTATTTACATCAATTCTGAATTCAGAAGAAAGCTGAGATTAAAATCAAGTCGGTCTCTGGATTTCTGAATCCATCTCTAAAGAAGAGTTGCAATATTTCAGAAGGGTCCAAAGTTAACAAAAGTATAAATAGGAAGTTTCCTTCCTCCATTGTTGGTTGTTGACCTTCTGTTTCTTCCTTCTGTTCATATCATTATCTCCCCCCTTGCTCTTGGAAAGAAGTAAAGAGGAAATAGGGGCACAAGGATATCCCTTTACTCATACACTGTGTGAAAGGAATAGAATTTTTTTCAACAAGTCCTGTTTTTAGCTTTGATCAGACTCCATCAAGGGGCAGGGATGTCTAGAGTCATGTTTCTCTTGACTTTCACTTGAGAAGATATCCAGCACTTGAGGATTTCTGGAGTATTGCGACCACAGATATTCACAATAAGGGTACATATTCTGGTTATGACTTTTTTGTACATTAAGTACAGTTAGTTCTTTAGGATAACACATGTTTATTATCTTACAGGTTGTAAATTTGACATAAGCCTCTTTTGGTTAAATTTAGAGTTTTGCATAAGTATTAATTTCATAGACATGGTTATGTCTTTGTGAATGAGTGTCATTAAAAGTTTGTCCAATCACCAACCCCCATTTTCTTGTAAACAGTTTGCAGTCACTTCTATACAAATCTATTCAAATCAACAATTCCTGTACTGTGGTAAAAATCTGGTCTATACTTCTATAGTTTCCTTTTCTTGATGATTTTTTAAATTCCACAGCATTTCTAGATTAATGGCATCATTAATAGAATTACTTTATGCCCCAGTGGAAATGATTTATAATGTTTTTTTACCTTAAAATGATAATGATGTCTCTAAAATGAACCAAAGGCATGTATAAACCACAGCTATATAGATGGATTTTGGGTTCACACATAATTCTAGATCCGATCCATGAACAATTAGTTCCTATGACATAACCTTGCCTAATACTCACCCTCATGAAGAGATTACTAAAGTAAAGCATGGTGAAGAAAACAAATGGTGCCAACCTGGAAGAAAGACTAGCTTCCAGGATCTGAAACACTTGTCTTCCAACAAGCAGGCATCTCAGTGAGACATCAACTGAATTCCCATGGAAGAAGCATACCAGCCTGTGTGATCCAAGGATTGTAAATAACAAAAACCAAATCGGAAAGAGGGAATAGTATCAGAGCTTACATTGTTAACACCCAGTTTGCCGAGGTTATGAATGATGATGGAAGCCCAAAATCCATGTGCAGAGTCCCCACATAGATTAAGTCTTCTGGGAATCCCCTCTGACCTTAGTGCAGGGATGTAAATACCCTACCTATCAGACAGACAGCAGTGTAAAGTTGATTATAGAATACATGATTAGATTTAAAACATAATATCTTACCATTTAATCTCCCTTTGGACTTATTTTAAAGTTTTGGCTTTTAATAATTTGCTTTGTTTCCAATTGAGGAGTTTTTATTTTATCTCATTATTTTTGTTCTGTGGTTTGTTTGCTTCTCATTTATGTCATATATACATTTCTATATATGGAATTCAGGATAAGTAACTCTATAGAGTTACTTATAGAGTTGATTAATAATTTCCTAGGGGAATGGTAGGGAAAGTTTGGGGGAAAATGGGGAGCCAGCAAAATATTCTGAAATTGATTACAGTGATTATTGCATGACCCTTCTTCATATGATTCAACAATTAATTGCATGTTCTATGAAGTTTAAGCCAAAGAAGCTATTAAAAATAATACTTTTGAATGAAAGAGTGAGTTATAGCATTTTAAATAAGGGAGGACTGAAAATGATATGTGTGATTCTTTAAATAAACATTGTTACAATGGGGATTAAAAAAGACAAAAACCATGTCAGATGGCTGTATTCCTTTTGGAGACTCGCGGAGAATCTCTGCCCTTGCCTTTTCTAGCTTCTAGAGGCTGGGACTCCCCTTTATCCAGATTCGAAGCCGGTGCTGTGGCTTCTTTCTATATCTTTCTTCTGTAGTCACTCAGACCCTCTTCTTCTTCTTCCTCTTCTACTTTAAGCACCATTGAGATTATATCAATGATAATCCTCTCATCTCAAACTCCACCAATTAGAACTATTGTGGGATTAATAATGGCACCCCAACAGATAGAATGTGTAAATGTGGCTTTCTTTGACAAAAAAAGGACTTTGCTAATGTGATTAAATTTGAGATGTGAGGATAAGCTTAGATTAGACAATTAGACACTGAATATAATCATGTGTATACTGGCAGCAGGGAGGCTAAGAGAGACAACACAAATATGAGATGCTATTGTGACTAGGAAGGCAGCAATGAGAGTTCTATAGCCCTAGACCTAGGGTTGCTAGGAGTCCCAAGAATCCAGAAGAGTCTATGGACCAATTATCTTCTAGATACTATGAAGGAAGCATGATCCTAGTAGTTCTAGTTCATTCAATTGGTTTTAGACTTCATATCTCCAAAATTATGACTAACAATCATTGTTTTAAGCCACAGCCTTTGTGGTTGTATGCTACAACAGCTGAGTACAGCAACATTTTTCCATGTGCAACTAATATTCTCCTTTGCTCTCTAACATAACATTGGCACAGGCTTTTGGATTAGAGTAAAATCATCTTTGGGGGGTTTCGGGGTGCAGAGTGAGGCATGGAGTACATTAGTCTGCTTATCTTCTCCTTTCACTCATTACTGTCATATATGCCTAGAGTTTTCGGCCCTATTTCACATAACACACTGTACCAGGACCCTTTCATTTAAAGTCTAAGCTTAGTGGTCAAAATGTTGATTCTATAGTGTGTCCACTTCTTGTGTGATGCTGGAAAGTTACATAATTTCATTAAGTTTTGGAATAAGATTATTGTATCCTATAGAAAAATAAAATAAACCAGTCCACTGTTATTGAGTTATCTCTGATTCATGGCACCATTGCACACAGGGTTTCCAAGTCCCTGATTCACGGCACCATTGCACACAGGGTTTGCAAGTCTCTGGTTCATGGCACCATTGCACACAGGTTTTCCAAGTCTCTGACTCAAGGCAACATTGCACACAGGATATCCAAGACTGCAATATTCAGGGGAACAGAAAGTCTACCTCTTCTCCTTCAGAGTGGTTGGTGAGTTTGAGTTACCTTCCTGATAGCAGCACAGGCCTTACCCACAGGACACCAGGATTTCTCAGCTCCAATCTCCAGGGTGGATAAAATCATCACATGTGAGTTTTTTTTTCTTTGTACATAATAGTCTCTGATGCATACCATCATATACTGCCATGCGTTTCTTTCGTCATTGTCACTGTGACCAGGTGGAAGAAGCCTGAGTATATCTATTTTCTGTTATATAGTAATGGGAGTACAAATAGCAGCAGAAAACAACAAGAGTGTATCACTTCCTGAGTGTGTGAATCATCAGTTATGACTGAGCTGTGTTGGGAATATGTGCTAACCCACAGATGTGGAAGCACTCAGTTCGCTGGGTCTCAATCGCATTGCAGGTGGCTGATGCTGAGGCCCACAAAGTGCTGCATCCTCCAGGAGATTGCTCCAAGGTTGCGAAGTAGAGTCTGACTCTGAATAACCCTATAGAATGTACTAGAGTTTCCTCATAGTGTTTTCCGGGCTGTCAATGTTTATGGCCACGGCTCTCAACCTGTGGGTCATGGCCCATTTGAGGATCAAGTGACCCTTTCACAGAGCTCACCCCAGTTCAAGGAGTAGCAAAATTACAGTTATAAAGTAGCAACATGGATAATTTTATGGTTGGTGGGTCACCACAACATGAGGAACTATATAAAGGAGTCGTGGCAATAGGAAGATTGAGAACCGCTGGTTTATGGGATCAGACTGTCACATCTTTCTCCTATAGAGGAGCTCATGGGCTCAAGCTACTGACCCTTTGGCAGCCAGTTATTTAGCTACTGAACCATAAGGGTTTCCCACAGTGGAACAATCAACCAAAAAAGACCAAGTTCACTGCCATCAAGAAGATTCCAACTCATAACAACCTTGCTGAAAAAAGGACATCCTATAGGATTTTCAAGGCTATTGATCTTTTATGGGATGAGACTGCTACATCATTCTCCCTTCAAAAGACTGGTGTGTCAGTTTCCTGATCTCCTACCAATTTTGAGTGAAGGGGTATAACAGACACATGGACTCATATCAGAATTATGGACTTGACCTGGATTGTGCTAGTGTATTTTCTCAACATTCGATTACTCTTTGATATAAAGTTCTTTCTTATACATATATGAATGTCCCTGAATTTGCTTCTCTAGTCAACCAGGCTTAGCACTTTACGGTACCTTGTTAGAGGGGTTCTAGAGAGACAAATCCTGAAGATGCAGGGGGGATGTTTGTTTGACCTCTGTTACATAGTAGTTGTTCTTTTGCTATCCAGAGGTCAGATATGGCCATGTAGTTTACTGGGGTTGTTTTCTGGAAAGAAAATAGGAAGTTAATAAATAAAAGTTTCTTTATTTATACAAGTTATCTTTGTTAATCCTGTCTGAAATGGCAAAAATGAATGTGATAAATGTAAATTGTGAGGTAAGCGAGTGAAATGGCCCCTTGAACTTCTCCTCTGAGATCATGCTGCTTAATCAAAATGGCTGACGGAAGGCCCTGGCTTTATGAGTCACAGGCCTAAGGCCTTATTTCAAATCATTGGAATAGCTTAGATAAGGCTTAACATAAGTTCTGATAGAATTGTATTTGACTTTTAAGAACTGAGTTTAAGATATGGCTCTATTAGATTGATATTTCCTTCTGCCTATTTTTATTGATATAATGTGTGACAGAAATAATTTTGGGGAAGTAAAACTAGAGAGTTTGCAAGATTACTTGTCTTGAGCCATTAAATTATATGTTTTAACGGGCGTGGTACAACACTGAAAAGAAGGCTTTGAAAAGATAAGACTCACCCAGGGTTTTGTGACTGCAGGACATTTGTATTCAAAGATACTTACCTAAGGGGCTGTTGACAGACTGAAGGAAAAAAAGAACTCTTTGACTTTTGAATCAAAAAACATCAAAGGGATCCTGCAGAGACCCTGAAATGCTTGCTAGGTGACCACCTAGATCCACTAGTTGAGTGGAAGTAGGAGAAATGCAGCAATGAGAGAAGGGTTGAGGCTGGCCACTGTCACCTGTGTAGCTGGTTCACAGGGACTAGAGGATACAAGGAGAGTTAGTTGGCTGGTGTGAAGTTCATGACCTAGCCCAAAGGACTAGGGTTGTTGAGATTTTGTGACAGTGTTTCTAGTCGAAAGGTGAGGTGGCCAGTGGGCACCCTGGTAACACTGAGCTGGCCTACATTGAGTTGACCATAACCTGACCAAATGAAGATAAGATTATTGAGCCAGTGAATAGGTGCATATTACTGCCAACTTGATGGGCAACCTGTCCTGATTTGACTTTGCTTACAGATGCAGACTCAAAGTTTCAACTGGGATGAGGATTCTTCACATCAAAGAACATGCTTGTCTTCTCAGAGCACTGGGTTGATATACGTGGACAGTGTAGAAATTGACTAACCAAGAATGAGGGGATAAAGTCATGAAGCAGTTGGTTTACAAACTTTCATAGATGCGGGAATATGTTTACAGAATTATAGGATTATGGTCCAGATCTGAAGTTCTCAATCTGTGAGTTGTGAAACTTTTGGGGGTCAAACAACCCTTTCACAGAGGTCACCTAAGATCTTACTTTTGATGATCTTAGGAATGGAGACACTGTTCCTCTATTCATCCTCCACATACAGATACACCCACATATGGGGTCACCACAACATGAAGAACTGCATTAAAGTGTCATGGCATTAAGAGGGTTGAGAACCACTGGTCGATGTGTTCACATAACTGAAAATTGTGAGATATAGAATATTTTTGTTTTTTCCATTTTTAGATAGCTGGCACACCCTGAAATGTATGTATTTTTTGTTTTATCTGTGAGGCAGAAATATGATTTCATTATTGGCCTTGTTTAAAAATTAGGAGGGTATGGGAGGCCTGGTAGGGATTAAGCAAGGGCAATGAATCTGTGAGAAAACACTGAAATGCCAGTGAAGGTGAAACATAATGGTGGGACAGGAGGGAGATGGAAGGAAACAGAGGAAAGAGCTAGAAGGTAAAGGGCACTTGCAGAGGTTTAAACATAGTCATGTCCATATATAAATACAATTATCTACTATACGGATCAAATAAACTTAAGAACATATCTATAGATCAAATACTAGGGTAGCAAGTGGACCTTGGACCCTCATCCAGGTACTACCTCAATGCAAGAACACTTTGTTCTATGAATCTGGTATTCCATGAGGCTCACTGGCCCAATACAATCCCTGAAGTAAAATGGGTGCATAAGAAAATGTGGTGAAGAAAGTTGATGGTGCCCAGCTATCAAAGGATATATCATCTGGGGTCTTAAAAGCCTGAAGATAAACAATAGACCATTTATCTGAGAAGAGACCACACCCACACAGAAGAAGCACAACAGCCAGCATGGCCACATGGTGGTGAAAGGTCTAGGCAACAGACATAAAAAAAAAACAGAAAACAAACACAAACACATATCACTGTGTGCACACAGCCCCAAGGTGCCCACTGAGGACATGAGGGAGCATGAGCAAGAGTGATGAAGAAAGCTGATGGTGCCCAGCTATCAAAAGATACAGCATCTAGGGTCTTAAAGGCTTGAGCATAAACAAGCAGCTGTCTAGCACAGGAGCAAGAAAACCCACCATAAAAGAAGTTCACTTGCCTGTGCGACCATGAGATGCTGAAACAATCAGGTATCAGGCATCAAAGAACAAAAAGCAATATCAATGGACCAGTTGACTCCTGATAAGATCGAAGAAGAAAAATGGTTACAGAGACAAACAGAGTAGAAAAAATGATGGTGCCCAGCTACCAAATGATTGAATGTCTGGAGTCTCAAAGACTGGATGATAAATGAGTCGACATTCAGTGCAGAAACAGCAAAGCCCACTTGGAAGAAGCACACCAGTATGTGTGATCAAGAGGGGTCGAAGGGAACAGGTATTGAGCATCAAAGAACAAGAATCACATTATTACAAATGAGGGGGAGAGTAGGGTGGGTACCTAAGGCCCACTGGTGGGTAATTGGACACCCTTTTACAGGGGAGTCATGGGGAGGAGATAGATCAGTCAAGGGGCAGCCGGGCAGTGATGATGCATACAAATTTCCTCTAGTTCCTGAAGCCTTCTTCCCTCCAACCATCATGGGCCCAACACTACGTTACAAATCCAGATGGACTGGAGAATGTATACTAGTAGAGAGGAGAGCTGGAGATATGGGGAAACCAAGGCGGATGAGCCCCTTCAAACCAGTGGTGTGACTGGAGCTGCTGGATGGGTGGAGAGAAGGTGGAGGTAGAGAGATGGAACCAACTGAAGGATATACATATAAGCTCCTGTTTGAAGGACGGGAATCAAAGGTGTGAGTTGGAGGAGAGGTTGAGCATTATAAGATATGACAGAACAATAATAATTTATAAAGTATTGAGGGTTGATGGGGAAGGGAGAGCAGGGGAAGATGGGAAAGAAAGGAAAAGCCGATACCAAGAACTCAAGGAAAAAGGGGGATGATTAGAGAATGATAACAGCAGCCGACATGTGAAGGTGCTTGGCACAGGATATTTATTTATGTATTGTGAAAAATGATGTGTGAGCCCCTAATAAAATGATTTTTAATTAAAAAAAACCTATGTGCTGCTAAAGAATTGTGTACAAGTGTCAATTAGACAAAGGGGTGGTCTGTGATAGTTACATTATCTCCTATCAACTTAAGAGTATTAAGAGAAATACAGTGTGGAAATTATGCCTGATCTAACTCCGTGACATGGGGCACAACACTAAGGATGTGCAGCAGACCAATAATAGAGGAAAGCAATGAAGTCCCTGGAGAATATCAAAAAGAGATTTTGGGGGCATTGCCTGGCACACCAACAGACTTGACCAGAAAAACACTCATAAAGGTCAACAAATAGAAATGAAAATATTGATAGGCTTTCCTTTGTTGCTGTTTTTTTTTCTTTTTTTGTCTTGTTTTGGTGCTTATTATTGTCTCTGCATGTCTGGCTAGATAAGATTGGCAGGATAAACAAAACAGAGGAGAAAATAATGGGACTGGCAATTCTAGAAAGACATAGGAGGGGTGGATGTGGGGAGCGGGAGAAGAGGGTGTCAACCAACTCAGAGACAAGGGAACAGCAAATAATCTAAAATTTATGGCAAGAAGGGCATAGGATGCCTTGTGGGACTTGATTAAGGGCAATTTAGCCAAGAGGAATTACTGAAACTCAAATGAAGGCGAACATGATAGTGGGACAAGAGAAAAGTAAAAACAAATAGAGGAAAGATCTAGGAGGCAAAGGACATTTATAGAGGCCTAAATAAAGGCATGTATATATGTAAATATATTTATATATAATGATAGGGAACTAGATCTATGTGCATATACTAATATGTTAAGTATTAAGGCAGCAGATGGACTTTGGATCTCTAATAAAATATCCCACAATGCAAAAACACTTTGTTGTAATAACCTGGCATTCTGTGATGCTCACCTTCCTGACACCACTGCTGAAAACAAAATGGATAAATAAGCACATGGGGTGCAGAAAGTTGATGGTGCCCAGCTAACAAAAGATATAGCATCTCGAGTCTTAAAAATTCAAAGGTAGGGCTGAGCCCCGGTGGTGTAGTGGTTGAATATAGGACTGCTGCCCACTAGCTTGGTGATTCAAATCCAGCAGCGGCTCTCCAGGAGCAAGGCTGGGTAGCTCCCATGACCACCAGAGGGCAGTGATGCCCCGCCCCCCCCCCAAAAAAAAGTTCAAAGATAAACAAGTGGCTATCTAGTTGAGAAGCATGAAAGTTCACATGGACAATGCACACCATCCTGTGTGTTCATGAGATGATCATAGGATCAGGTGTCAGGCATCAATGACCCAGGACAAAAAATCCTATCAGTGTGAATGAGGGGAATTGAGGAGTATGGACACCTAAGACTCATCAGTACAATCGGACATTCCCTTACAGAAGAGTCACAAGAAAGAGACAAGCCATTCAGGGTCCTATATAGCACCAATGAAACATAGAATTTTCCTCTAGTTCTTTAATGCTTCCTCCTCCTACCTCCACCTCCCACACTATCATGATTTCAATTGTGCCTTGCAAATCTGACCAGCCCAGAGTAAGCACAATGTTACAGATAAGAGCTCACAACACAGGGAATCCGGGATGGATAAACATCTCAGGACCAATAATAAGAATAGCAACTCCAGGAGGGTAGGGAGAAGGTTGAGGGAGAAAGGAGGAACCAATCACAATGATTGACATATGCCCTCCCCCAGGGGGATTAAAAATAGGACTGAGTGAAGGAAACAGAAGCTGATGTAAGATATGAAAATAATACTCATTTATAATTTTTTTGGGGGTGGCATCACTGCCCTGGGGGGAGTAGTAGACCCAGACTTGTTCTTGGAGAGCTGCTGCTGGATTTGAACTGCCAGCCCAGTGGGCCGCAGTCCCATGCAAGACCACTACACCACCGGGACTCTGCCCACATTTATAATTTACCAAGGGTTCATGAAGGGTGGGAGGAATTGGGGAAAGAGGAAAAAGATGAGGAGCTGTTACCGAGGGCTCAAGTAGAAAAAAAAATAATTTGAAGGTGATGATGGCAACCTATGTACAAAAGTGCTTGACCCAATGAATCGATGGATGGATTGTGATAAGAGCTGCAAATATCTCCAATTTTTTAAAAAAAATTAAGAGTGAATGGGTGGAATTTAGTCTGTCGATCAGTTCACAGCTTGATGGCCTCACTTGGAGGCATTATGGAAATCAATATCTCAGTGGGGGCTGGTCTCTCTCTCTCTCTCTCTCTCTCTCTCTCTCTCTCTCTCTCTCTCTCTCTCTCTCTCTCCCTTCCCTTTCCTGCTGTCAAGACACTCAAAAAGCTGAGGGGATCACCTGAAAATCCATGCCAGCATTGAGATTTTTCACTGCCACTGCATCCACAAGAATTTATACTCACTGGCCTGTGATCTTCCGGCTTACAACATCATTAAACGCACCGCATGAGTCTAAAGAGGATTTTATGGACTAGTATAGGACGTATGTGCTAATACCAGAATTATGGACTTGATCTGGATGGATTGAGATGTTTTCTCAATAGAAAATTACTCATTGATATAAAGTTCTTTCTTCTACATATAAAAATGTCCCTGGATTTATTCCTCTAATCAACCCAGCCTAAAACATGGGGTCTAACCTTATGCTGTAACCACTGTATCACTAGGGAGACTTTCAAGGAAACTAGTCCATGCTTATTTACAAAAAAGGTTCAAGATGAAGCTTGAGTCTTGAGGTCTAGCCTTGAAACTCCCATCCACACTTTTACCCATTCCCAAGTCCCAAACCCAGTTGAATACAAAGGAGGTGGCTATCTTTAGATGCATGGACTGGGAAAACTGTCTTTGCAAAAGAATGGCAGGGAATGCTGAGAGGAATCTCTCTCTCTCTCTCTCTCTCTCTCTCTCTCTCTCTCTCAATCTACCACTTTCTTCTTCAGGAAGATAGACCTGGGCATGAGTTCAGCAAAAACCTGGCCTTGAGTGAATGTTACACCCTTCAGTATAATAACAACATTTAAGACCCAAGTACCTATCAAACATTATGACAGAAGCACTCTGAATATAGTATGATACCCTCTTCCCTAAAGAAACCAGTCTGCAAAACTTGAGTAATATGTGACTTCCAGGATTGGTAGGAGCATGAAAAAGGTAACATCTACACAGTGTCTAGCACATCTGCTATATAGTAGGCACTCAGCAAGTGCAAGCTACCATCCTTATTCAATTTCCACAAGAATGTCCACATTTCACTTATAAATGGGTATGGCAGATGTGCAACCCTAGGTCTTTCATCTGCTGGGCCCAGGGGGTGAAAAGCTGGGATGTGCACTCTTTGGAGGCCTGGAATTGATTTCACAGCATTGAATGTGAACCATCTTTTAAGTAAACATTCATAATGAAGACTAAAAGTGTGTGTGCACCCTCAGATTTGCTCTATAAATATAATAGTATGCACATAATGCACTAATTCACTCTTAAGTAAGGACAGGTGGTTAAATGCCTTTCACTGTCCAGGGAGTGGCAAAGCCTGGATAATAACTTCAGTCTCAGCCACAGCTTATTTTTTTGTTCAAAGGCTTATGGCAAAGCCTGGGTGTCAGAGCCAGGCACTATGAAAAGAGAAGGGAACTGGGAGACAGACCACCTGGCTTAGAGACCCAGCATTAGCACTAACAAGCTCTGTGACCTGAAGTAAGCTATTTAACCTCACACAGCCTCCATCTCTTTTGTGCACAGTGAGATGGAAGGCTTGAGCCTTTGCACTGTATCCCATATTGCTCTAGGGTAAAATGGGCCTGCCGCAGGGATGGCAGAGCTGGAGAGCTTGAAAGCCATCCGCATTCACATCAGTTCCACACACCCTGCCTTCTCCAAACCTTGTGTAAATCATTCGAAGAAGAGATCGACTATAAGAGAACTGTTGTAGATCCAAGGATTAGATCAGAGAGCCCCAGGCTTGAATGTGCTGATCAATCGACTGTGGATCCTGTTAAAATTTATATTTTGATTCACTAGATCTCGGACAGAGCATGTCTAAGAAGCTCACAGGTGGTGTTGATGCTACTGGTCCTCAGATCTTACCTGTAAAGTAAGGAAACCAGATTATAAAGCAATCTTTATGTCCAAGTTCTTCTTTTGCTTATGAGAATACATTGAATTCAGATACATGAGCATCAACATAAGTGAATGGAACATTACAATCTTAAGGACTCTCCAGCAGACAGATATCTTATTGGAAAAGCAATTCATCAGGGGGAAAAAGTGGGCCTGAATTATATTTAGAGGAGCTGGTAGCCTGGATGGACTCAGCTGAGACTTGGCGATTCCTCAACCTTCACACGGAACTCAAAGCAAATCTGTTTGAGGGTCCAGAGCAATTCTATTACCTTTTCCATTGTTCTTTTGATTTTCTCTCTCCTCTGCCCTGCCTGTTTCCAGGTGAGATGGGAAATAGAAGAACCAAAATACCAATAATAAGAAAGGATTTTCTTGCAGTATTTGCAGTCCAGCTGGAATTGGGAAGTAACAAAAAAAATCTCACAAGCAAAGCAAATCTTAAGGCCATCCAATTTGGCAGAGCCCTGAGCAGCTGACTATGAATCTAATGGGGAGGATATCTAAAGTTTCCGGCCTCTAAAGACACCCCATCACTCCTTTCAATACCAGAAATGTTCCCGTCCTTACAGCTCTGGTTCCCCAACAAGTTGGGTAATTAGCTTGCTATCTGCCCTGTCAGAGAACTAGTCTTTTAAAAGGCTCTTATGTTCAAAGGCACAAACCTTCCTAATGAACTATATTATGAGGGGTTGCAAAGATAATCCAGAGACGAATAGTCTGGAAATCCACAAGAAAACTGCAAAGATGAATTAAATTACATTCTGAAAGACTAAAGAAAAAAATTGGAAACGAGGCGATTTCTTATTCAAGATTTCCTCCCCATTCTGTCGGAATGTAAACACGCTTTTCTCAGCAGAGGATGGGGTCACCCACTGCCTGGGGAAAGCAGCTTGAATTTTATTACCTTGGTGATCCCGAGCAGCACACACACTTCAGGAGGCAGAAGCCCTGCTCCCCTTTACTTTGTCTCCTGTGCTGGTTTCTAGCTCTCATAACATTTTAATTAAATTTGGGCTTGTCTCTCTCTCTCACCTTACTCTTTGCATCAAAGGAGAGACTTTCACTTGCCGCCTGGCTGGGGTCCCTGCAATTCTTCCATTCCAAAAAGCAGGCTTCTTTGCCATACAAGTAGAGTAGCAATTAAATCAAAGCTGAAGTAACCTGCAGTTTCTCTGAAAGATAGCTGCACATAACTTCAATGTGACTTATATATAAAGGTAATGGATTCTATAATGCAAATTTACATATAGGTCAAATAAGAAATGTCTTTGCATTTGATAGTACACTGGGTATTAGGCAGTTGTCACACAATAAATAATTCATCTTGCATAGCCACTTGCTATGTAAATGATAGTCTATGTATATTAACGCATTTAGCACTTAGAATAAAATGGACAGCTGGGGCCAAATGAATCTCTCTCAGGACATATTACCATTACGACTCCCCTGTGAGTTTAACTCTTCACTTCTGAGGATGGTAATGAGGATATTAATTGAATAAGGCATGGAACTCATTTTGATGAAGCCAGGCTTACACAAAAACAGGTGAATATTCTAAAACATCTAAGTGGTATTGGTTTTGGCAAAGTTTGGGTTTTCATTAACATCTCACAACTCAATCCAGTGAGCATTCTGTGGAATTCAGGAAAATGACAAATGTTAGCTATTTTCATTTGACAAAACTCTTCAAATTCACCTTCTCCCAGTGCCAACTGGACACATGGTAAACATAGCTAACCTTCTGATCATTTAACCATATTTCTCCTAAAGTCATTCTTTTTATGAACCACCCACAATAAGATTTACTATCTACACAAATCCTATTTCTACACCTACATTTTCAAATATGTGTAAGATTCCAATGAATAAACACAAAAATGCTTCTAACCTTTGGAGGTATGCAACATTTCTAACTTGAAGGTGATTTGAGATACAAAGATGCCAGATAGCTATTACAAGGAATAGTTTGTGCACTGGGTAAAGTGGGGTCAGAGAGGACAGGTTAGAAAGGACAACAGCAGAAGATCAGGGGTAAAGTGAAGAGCAAGCAGAGAACCCTGGGCACCAGCACAAACTTGTTATCTGCAACAAGCATGGAAGATTTGGGCAAAGGGAGACTAACTCCCTTTGAAAAGACTTTCAATGTATTATGCGTGGCTACAAAGTGGAATCTTTCTTTTTGATTAACCTCAAGTCTACTGCTTGGAGTCCGAAATCACATGCACTGTATAACTTCACAGCAATACTTATAATAGTTTTGATTGCATAACAAGAAGTGGTGTGTCTTTTAAAATTGTTCAACATCTCCCTTCCTCCAAATATGCAGAGAACATCTCTTTGGTGACACATGCTCACCAAAAGTATGCTAGAAATAGAATGCTGAAGGTGGTAGTTCATCTGGTCAAGTCAACATGCAAAATGCCCTCACATAACTGATATCAAAATTTGTGTAGATCTGTCACCCCTGGTAACATATGCCTTTTCTTGGGGAGAATTTAGTAACTGCAAAAATGGAAAAGTTGCATTACTAAATGTTATAATACTTTGGGGCTCAAGGAGTTCTGGTGGCATAGTCGTGACGGAGTACACTACTAATTGTGAGATTAGTAGCTTGAAACCATCAGCCACTCATTGGGAGAAAGATGGGTTTTTCTACTCTTGTAAAGAATTAAAGAGTTACGGTTTGGGAAGCTCACAAACACCCTATTTTAAAGGATTCTATAAGTTTGAGTTGATTCAATGGCAGTGAGTTTGGTTTGGTTTGAGCTCCAAAGTCTTTTACTGGGAGCTCATCCTGAAATTAACCTCTTGTGCAATTAACAAAGAGACATTTTTCTTCTACCATGAAGAGGTAATTGTCATATTGGCAGACCCACTAAACTCTATAATTTTTCTGACATTAACTGACTTCTAGCTCAGACATAGATGATCGAAGCAGCAACAGCAGTGGAGAATCATTTTTCGATCTCAGAGTGACTCCTCTGGGGAAGTGATGCGATTTGAGCAATAAAGATGGATGATAGGCATATCTAAGAATCTTTAGGTCATTGAGGAGATATTTGATAGCATATACCCATGGACAGACTGAAACCAATTTCATGGGGGTGGTATGGATCCATCAGGAATTGAGATTACAGTTCTACTCTTCAATAATTGATGCTTTATATATTGACCTAAAACACTCATATTTTTATGATACATCAATTGTGTGTAATATTATAGAAACACTCTGAACTAAGGCAGGGTCCAGTCTGTAGCCTGGAAGACAATAGCTGATGGACAAGCAGTCATAAGCAGGTTGTTAGGATGAAGGTAAAAATAGAATTAAAATCTCAAAATAATTAGATCAAGGAAATATGAAGTTTTATCAAAAACACTGTAACATTTTGAAATCAAATTTAGAAAAAATGCGTAAGGATAAACAAGCTACTCAACAAGCAAGTCGCTGAAGGTCCAGAAAGCAAGATGTATTTACAACACTTTCCTTTTAGCTACAAAATAAATCCCAGTTTGCCTAGTTCTCCTGGCTTCCCTGTAGCACTGTAGCCAGAGCACACTGCTATCACCTGTTATTCCTCATAGAAGAGGATTGTAGAGCACTTACTGTAACTTTCCGGGAGAAAAAAGTCAACATAATTTTGCCCTCAACCCTTCCCCTGTTTAATTTTATATCATGGTTACTCACAAATGCCAAATTCAAGCAATATAAATAAATTATTAATTGAAAATACATAAGATATCTCTGTTACTAAGATGGAAATGAGAAGATCAGAATCTTTTAAATTTCTTTGTAGAAAAGTAGCCACGAAAGAGAAACCAAAAATATAAAAGAAGTTTTAATATTTAAAATGGGGGTCAGAAAATTTTACCTAGAACTCACTCAACAAAGTTGTGTAAGTGAAATAAGCAGGCAATACTATATAACCATACCGTATTTTTCGGACCATAAGGCACACCTAACGATAAGACACACCCAGTTTTTAGAGCATGAAAACAAGAAAAAAAGTTCTGAACCAAATAGTACCAGTATACTAAAATGTTCTGGTCCGAAGGTGGGAAAAACCTGCTTTTTATGGTCCAAAGAATATGGTATGTAATAATTAGTATTCTAATTTTGTATTTTAACAATTGTAAGTTATACTTACATGTAATACTAGAAGTATACTATTGTATATATAATATTGGCTGGAAAATAATAGAAAAATGAAAATAATTTTCCATTTTATATATATTTAAATATATTTTATTTTTATTTAATTTTTGTATATATTCATATATAATGGAAAATTGTTTTTAATTCCACAAACTATGTGAAACTCTTTATATCTACAATATTTAATAACTGTTTAGGCAACATTTCACTGCATGCATAGTTATAATTACATAGAGAGAAAATCTAGTCCAGAAATCCTCATCAGAGAATTGGATATAGTTAATACAACAGCTATCTGTATGAAATTTGTGTATATCATAACTATTCTACATAAAAGAATTGAGATACTAGGTGTATCTATATAACTTATATACTTCAGTATCTATATACCCTATGCAATATAAGATATATGCATTGATAGTCATAATAAACCCCTATAGTACTGGCTTATATATTTACTCTGCCATATTTTCTATCTAAAAAATAGTGTACGATATAATAGTGAATGTTTTTCTTTATAAACAACATTACCCAATTCGTATATCTCTTGAACGTCAAATGACTGTTTTAAAAAAATTCTTTCAAAAATATCACTGTGAAGTGCATCATAGCTCCCAAATGCAGCAAGGCAGTGTTAACTATAGTAACAAAAAAACAGAGAGTATTGATTTGTAAGAGAAACAAAATGCGGCTGAGCCCTGGTGGCGTAAGTGGTTGAGTGCGGAACTGTGGCCTGCAGGCTTGGCGGTTCAAATCCAGTGGCTGCTTTCAGGAGCAGCACAGAGTTGCTCCCACAACCACCAGAGAGCAGTAATGCTCCCAAAAAAAGATTTAAAAAAAAGAGAAACAAAATGTTATGAACCATCATTCAGGAGGGAAGTCAGAGAAGGCTATTGCTCACCATGTAGGCAGGTTGCGCTTGACAGTCACAGTGATTCTCAAAATCAAGAGAAAATTTATATGAGTCATTAAGGAATCAGTGCCTTGAAACCTACAAGGCTAAGAAAATGCAAAAGGGACCTCTATCAGACATGGAGAAATTGCCAATGATGTGGATTAAGGTACAATCACAAAGCACAAATTCCTTTTAGCACTGTCAGTGCTGTTCCAGGTGCTTAAAGACGGAGCAAGACCATACATACTATGATAGTTGAAATCACATAAATTCTTATTTCCTGCAACAAAAAGTTGGTTTATAAACTGATATATAATGCCAGGCTGTAGAAAAGGATTCCTGGTCATAAACATACATCCAAACTTGTAGCAGGCTTTACTTTTCCTTTGTTAGTTGTGTGCTAAGAATCTCTAGGTGATGTTAATTGTTAATGTGCTCATTTGAAAGGCAGAAGTTTAGGTCCATCGAGAGCAGAGGTTCTCACTTGTGGGTCATTACCCATTTAGGGGGCAATTGACCCTTTCACAGGGGTCACCTGATTCATCATGATAGCAAAATGACAGTTATGAAGTAGCAACGGAAATAATTTTATCGTTGGTGGGTCACCACCACATAAAGAACTGTATGAAAGTGTCGAGGTATTAGGAAGGTTGAAAACCACTGATCCAGAGACTCTTCAGAAGAAAGGCCTAGTGATTTACTCATTAATGTTGAGTTAATTCAAACTCATCATGACTCTGTAGAACTGAACAAAACTTCCTCATGATTGTTTTTAAGGACTTAATCTTTATAGAAGTAAACTGTGCCATCTTTCTCCTGCTGAAGTAGCTGGTTCATTCCCCTTTGCCAAACTTTCTTTTATAAGCCTCCCACTTAAGCACTACACTGACATAGCTCCTTGCCTTGCAATCTACTTACAAAAGAAAAAAAAAGAAAGAAAGAAACCCAAAGCAACAAAGCTAGCCATTAAAAATGCCCCAAAGTACCTGTGAAGTTGTACATGTCAGAGTCCATTGCATGGTAATGGTATATCTCTTAGCTCCAGCTGTCCTTGGACTGGGGTAAGAGAATGTGACCTGTAGCATTGAAAGATGGAGTTAGAAAGGAGAAAAGAAAAAATCCACTAGAAGCTATTGGAGGCGGGTGTGTGAAGAGGTGCGAGAAATGCAATGGGAGATACCAAAGAGATTGAAAAGGAAAATCACAAGAAGAAGCCAAGTAGAGGATATTACAAAATATAGGAAAAGCAAAATAATGAGAGGGAAAAAGGATGTGTTAGTCCTGGTAGACTAGAGAAACAAATACATAGACTCGCATATGGGTATAAGGGTACTGTTCATATACAAGAGGAACAGGACATTAAGAAAACATCTCAACTCGGTCCAGCTCAAAGTCATAAGTCCGATTTTAGCCTATATGTCCAAAACTAGTCTATAACATCTCCTTCTGACTCATGAAGACGCAGGCCAGTGGGTGCAGAGTCCCAGTGCCTGCAGGGGTCTCCCCATGGCTCCTCGCTTCCAGGGCTCAGGGTCCATCAACAGCATCGGGAATTGGTAGAGGCAACTTAGTGCCGGCAAGGATCTCTACGTGGCTACGCCAGCTTCAGAGGTCTGGTTCCATCAGGGCAAGGCCGGGTGGCTCCTCAGACGCTGCCATCTTGTCTTGTCCGTGATTCATCGTCTCTGAGGACTAACTCCCAACAACTGGGGAGATAGTTTCTCATCTCCATGAGGGAAATATTGCGAAATTTCCCAGGAGTCTCAGAAGAAAGCCATGCCCACAAAGAGGCCTCATCGGCTACTCAATGGCTATCTCCAGATTAACAGACTAGACTCCACCCCTACATTTCAATCATAAAATTAACATAAGCACATGACTGCCACAAAAGAAAAGAGACACACATGGCTGAAAACATTTGCAGAGAACTCCATTTCCGGAATGGTTTTTCTATATGCCTGAAACAGGACCCAGAATCTAGCAAAGAAGATTAAAAAGAAAGCTAGAAGTTTGAGAGAAATAACTCACTGCCATCGAATCGATAAAGATTCATAGTGACCCAAAATGGCAGAGCAGAACTGCCCTGATGGGTGTCTGCGTCTGCGTTTACAGGAATAGAAAGCTCCATAATTCTCCGCGGAATTAATCTCACCTTCTTCTAATATATAAACTTGATAGACAGTAATTGAATGTATGCTTCTCCTATTGGCACATAAGACCAAACACTGCACATTTTGCTTGCCAGAGTATCTATAAATAAATGGACCATTTAGGCTAGAAGTAAAACTTGGGAGCAGAGGTAGTAGTTCCAGCCTTACTCCAAGGATTGTAGCTTTCTTCCCAAAGCTCATTATCTGTGGTTTCAAACTGCTGACCTTGAGGATGAAACAACAACCAAGAATCACGATGTTTCCAGGACGCTTCAGAGAGAAATAAAGTGGGCCAAATTACGATGAAGCTTAATATTAATGAAAACAAAATAATGGGCACCTTCCTAACCACTTTAGACCTTAGGATATAATTAGAAAGAAGTTCAAGAAAGTGCCTTCAGTTGAATTGAGATCCGAAGAAATGTCCCCTTCTGCTTTGATGGCCAAAATAAACCATCCTACTTCTTCTCTGTAGGGAATCCTCTTTCTATCCTTCTCAAGAGTCTCACTCTCCTAGGTGGTGCCTCTTTCCAGCATCTTCAACCACCCTCTCTCCCACAGCTTTCCCTTGCTTAGTCACATTTGGTCTGCCACATTCCATTTTCCATACCACCCTCCAGCTATGATGATATCTCTCCACTCTAGCAATAAACAGATCAAAGGGTTTTTTTTTAAAGTGTATCTAATCATGCTATTCTGTATCCCATAACCCCTCCACATTTTTCAGTTTCTTCTTCAATCCCTTAAAATTCCCTTACTCTACAAAGTGTTGTTTGATCCAACCCTCCCCTCTCCTTTCTGGTTTCAATGGTACTAGTGCCAGTTGTCAAGTCATTTCTGATTCATCGCAACCCACATGTATCAGGAAGACACTGTGCTCCACAGGTTTTCAATAGCTGATTTTGTGGAAGGAGATCACCAGGCCTTCCTGGTGACCCAAGGTCAAGTTGAACCTCCGATTATTTGTGATACCCATAATAACAGTTTTCCCTCTACCAGGATTCTGGTGTTTAGCTAGCTTTAGTTGTTCATTATGATTTAGCTATATGGGCCCTGTTTAAGCTCTGTCAATATTTCTAGTACCCTATTTAGTCTTGCTTATGCATACTATCCCCTCTGTATGAAAATTTTACCAAGATTTTTCATAACTTAAATTTTTCATTCTCTAACTTAAGTACAATATCCATGACACTTCTCATGTGTCAATTCACAGTACTCTGAACTGCTAATCTTACCCTTTTCAAATATATAAGATTGTGTATGGATAGATGCTGGTTAAATATATGCCTCTCCTATTAGCATATCAGAACAGACACTGCACATTTTGCTTGCCTGAGTATCTATAAATAAACGGACCATTTAGTCTAGAAGTAGAACTTACAAGTGCAGAGGTAAGTGTTTCTATCCTTGGTATAAGTAATTTAGCAATCTTCTCAAAATTCATTCTCTGTGCAAGGTTTTCTTATAAAGGTCCTGATGACCAAGAAAAATCCCCTGCCATCAAGTGGATCCCAACTCATGGACCCCAGTAAGTATCTAAGCTTTTGCAGGCCTTATGTCTGTTGTAACTAGTTCTGCTGGGATGACAAAAGAAGATGTAGATAGTACGCAAATAAATGAGCATGGCTGCACTCCAAAAAACTTAACATAAGCACTGAAATGTATATTTCACATGGGGAAAAATATTTACTATCATTTTGATCTTCTTTCAATTTCCCTCGGAGCCATAAAAAACAAACAAACAAGTAGAAAGCTCAATTCTGGTTGTGGGTTGCAGTTCATAACTCAGATAGTTGGTTCATAGACCTTGATCAGTGAAAACCATTTGTCATCTGACACTTCATTCCCTTACCTCTCTACCCCAAATCCTTCCCCCCATCATAAAAACAACCCAAAGCATAGAGAACAACAATAATTAGAAAACACATGAAGCAAAATGTGTTTGCAGAGAAGTTAAAAATAAGTAAGCTGATCGTGTCACTCACTCTCTTTAAATCCCTCCAATGACTTCCCATTTCTTTTAGAATAAAGTCCCACCTTTCTGACAGGTGTTAGGAGAAGTGAATGAGGCTCAAGTCACCAATTTATGTAATGAGCATGTTGACTCTTTCTCAGCCTGGCCTTGCTCAGGACTGCTCCACCTCCAGGCCGCCACACATGCTGTTCCACTGTCTCCAATACATGCTTTACCTTGTCCTTCCCTCGCGACTCTTCATTAGATCCTGGAGGACTCTTTCAGCTTTGGTATGAGGTGGCTTTGCTCTGCTTGTGGGCACCTATGTTAACCTCACAAAGCACACACACTCTTGGTTGCTTCCCCAGTACCTACTGCCTCCATCTCCTCATATCTGGGAGGGCCATTCCCATGGAAGGGCCGGCAACTCTCTTTCCAGCTACCAGAACCCTGGTCTAAGATCATGTAACCTAGTTGTGATCAGTAATATAGGCTACGCACTAGCTCCTCGCATTACAGTTTTGATAACCCTTCCTCTTAATCCACAGCTTGAAAAATGAAGTAATACCACAGAGAATTTATATAGTGATTTTGAAATTTTAGAGTATCATATATCGTTTGAGCTTTAGAATAACCCAAGAGACAGGTAGAAAAGGCAATCATTTCCTTACTTTGAAATTAAGAAGACATGCCCTAAAATGTTAATGTCCTCCACCTAACACTTAAATCGACAAGTGATTAAAGTACAGCCTATCTTCTAGCCACCAGCCTAAGACCTTATCTGGTCTCTCCCTCCCTCAGCCCCCCCCCCCTTAAGACCACTAAGGCTGACTGACTAATGATGACATAAACTAGCTGCTCATCTTTTAATGTTCAATGTGATGATATATGAAGAAATTCTCTGATACTTATTTATCTATCAACAGATATAGCACAACTATTTTATGCATACTTATGTTTATGTATGGACACGAACTCTAAAAGCTGGTGGACAAATGAAAGTTAATGATGATGGAATAATTTGCATGAATGTTTCAAAGCACCCCCCATGGGAATATGTTTGCATGTGTGTGTATATGTTGAGTTACTTAAAAGTAACCAATAGATGCAAAATGCCTTTTCTATAGTGCATTAGTGCAAAATTAAATACAAATGCGATTAGAAATGACAGTGGGTTTAAGTATGCCAATGATGGCTCCAGGATCTGGTGATGCTCCATTGTGAATGAGTCTGCATAAATTGGAGCCCACTTCAACTAAAACAAATTGCGTGTGTGTTTGTGTTTGTATATGGTTATAGTAGTAATACATAACAGAAATGTGTAATTTTGTTAGAAATGTTTTATATAATAAAGTGAGGAAGAGAGAGGCATGTATAGCTGTCTATATGTAAAGTGAAGAAAAAGTATTTGCTAACCATTTAGATTTTGAAAAGTGAAATTTGGTAAGTTAGAAAGTTCATAGAAATTCTTTGCAGTCAAGAAGAATTTGAGTGATTATATTTAAAGAATGTCAAATTTCTTTCAAGGACAACAACAGCAACCAAACTCCCTACCCTTGAGTCACTTCTGATGGATGGTGACCCCATAGGATAGACTAGAATTGCCTTGAGTGGGTTTCCAAGTCTGTAATCTTTATGGGAATAGGCAGCCTCATCTTTCTGGCAATTAAGTAACGTAGGAAATCAAACTTTTGTTTTGATTTAACTATAGATGTTATTTGTGTGTATAGGTGCATTTTTGTGTGAATTAAACTCTTAAGAGACCTAAACAAATATGGAAGTGAAAACTGTCACCCATCCTCTAGGGACGGGGAAGAGCCAGATATCTGGTCCTAACAGTTTTGGACTCTCACTGAGAATTGTCTTCGGCAACCAGAGAACTTGCTCTTTAGGGGGTTAGAAGCCCTCCCCTGGGTCAGTGTTTGGCTTATTTCTATCAGACGCTAAAGTAGAGCTGCCAAGACACTTTACCTGAATTCAGGATACTCTTTTTATGTGACCCAAGCTCCAGAGCTTCCTGATGTATTTTCTGAGCCTCAGTTGCAATCAGATTGCAGAACAAAGCAGCTGCTCTTTTCTTACTTGCTTCTAAGGATAGCTCCAGAGAACACTCCCTACTAACCTTCGATATGCATGTCTCCCTCTCGGTGTGCTTTCAGGAAACTAAAAGCAAGACAGAGGTTAATTCTGAAGAAGTGGAGCATTCGTATATACATTTTAATCTACTTGGTTCAAATTTATATTTCTCAAGAGTTGATTAAAACAATAAGGGAAGATTGCTAAACTTAGATTATTTTCTAATAAACTTTCACGAAGGAACTGGTTTCAATGTGGAAGGTTATGAAAACTATAATCTTCCATCAGAGATCTTAAGTAGTGATTTTTGAAATAGAAATAGAGAAAAAGGATATTACTTCTTCTGAAAGTACAGAATACTAAAAATAATCCCAATTAAAGATGAAATATATTACATGAAAAAGAAGCGGCTTCACAAAAAACTATGATTTTTATCTTTATGAAATAGATGTAATGAAGCAGAGAACCTCATTATAAAGGCACATAGAAAACAAATCGGGAAAGGTTAAGGTGAGACACACAAATGTGTGATTGAAACAAAACCAAACCAAATTTTCTCCCTTAGTGGTTATTTCTAAACTTATCAGATCCTGAAATCCAGTAAATAATAATAATAACACTAAATTAAAATAAAACAGTTTTCATTAAGCCAGTTATAATTCATGGTGAACCCATGTATAACCTTGTAGAAATGTGCTTCAAAGAATTTTAATGGCTGCTTTTTGTTGTTGTTGTTGGCATCACTGCCCTGGTGGGTGTAGGAAGCCCAGCCTTGCCGCTGCTGGATTTGAAGTGTCAACCCTGTGGGCCGCAGTCCAGCACACAACCACTACGCCTCCAGGGCTCAGCCAATGGCTGCTATTGAGACAAAAGAGTGTGCATTACCAACTTCCCAGACACAAGTGAACAGATTGGAAATGTCAACTTTTGGTTAGCAGTTACAACCATCAACCCTTTCTATCACTCAGGCAAGTAAAGAATGGGAAGAGAATGAAATGGCAGAGGTGCTACAATTTTTGAAAGACAAAAAGATAAATCAATATTGCTTGGTTCGATGAACAGGCTTCAGAAGATTCGTGGGAAAAGTCCATTGTCTTCTAATTACACTTTTCTCCATGAACTTACTGAAGTTCCTTATAGTATGCTTGCATTTTTCACTCTTTAGGATAATGATACTGAATGGGAACATATCATACTAAAGATAAGTTCATGTCTAATAAGGACAGCAGAATGCTATCCGTTGCCTTTCAGTTGGCTAAAAATCATAGCAACCCTTTGTTCCACAGAGTGAAGCATGGCCTGGCCCTGCACCATCCATACAGCGGTTCTGATGTCTGGGCCCTCCAAAGTAGTCAGTTCATCTCTTCATTGGGTGAGGCCTTCCTCTTCTTTTCCATGCCTCTACTTTACTCTGCATGTGCCTTGCCCAGTAGCTGGTCTCTCCTGAACACATGCCCAAAGTATCTGAAAGAAAATTCTCAGAGCATTCTGGCTGTACTTCTTCCAAGAGAGAGCTGCTTATTCTTCTGATAGTCCATGGTACTCCCAGCATGATTCACCAGCCACATAGTTCAAATACATCAATTCGCTTGTGGTCTTCCTTATTCAATGTCCAGCATTAACACCCATATGATGAAGGGAAATATCATGGTTTGAGTCAGGTATGCTTTAGTTCTCCAAAAACCCTCCATGCCTCTCAGTCTTCAGTTTAAAGACGGCTTGTGGGTCAGATTTCCCCTACGTGGTGTGTCATTGGATCCTTTGGCTGCATTGAGTGTGGACGCAAGCTCGAGGAAATCCTTGACAATTGCAACCTCTTCTCCATTTCTCATGTTCACTTTTGCTCCAGGTGTGAGGTTGGGATTGCCTTTGCCTTGAGCCGTAGCCCATACTGAAGGCTGCCACCCTTGTTCCGCATCAGTAAGCCCTTCAAGTCCTCCTCAGAGTGCTGGCGGACCTGGCTCTTGTTTTCAGTCTTTCCAAACTGGACTCAAATGATGACTGCGGTACTGACCACGTTATATAAAAATATATATTCACTTATGAATATCTTGGTAGGTTTAAAAATATATAAAATATAAAAATTTATACCCATGATATTATATTTTTCTATATTTAGCAATTATATCTTAATTCATCCATCCACGCATCCTGTTCATTGCTGAGACCATATTTTCTATCTGCTATGTGCCTCTTCCCCACTGCCACTTGCTTATCTGTTGGGCGCCACTGATTGATTCTGACTCCAAGCAGCCCAATAGAACATAGCTCAACCTCCCCGTAAGGTTTTCTCAATGTAGCCTTTATAGCAACAACTTATCATTACAAGTCTCCTCTTTAGAAGGGAGAGCTCATCAAAGTGAAATTTATTCATCAAGAAAAATATTTGCTTTTGGTGATAGCTCTACTGAATATTAAGCTTTCCTTTTATTTAAATTTTGTTGTATTATTGTGTAATAGTTTTCTCGTACCTAAAAAGCCTGCATCTTTTGCTTTTTTTATCCTCAAAATATCTAGAAAAGTCCTATACGTTCTACTGGCTCAATTAATATTTATTAGCCAGGTGAACAAGAAAAATTGTATTATTCATGATGGCTACTTTCAGAAAGTTAAGTATGCTTTCCTTCAATTTATACAATAAATCCACCATAGATTATAATAACTATGTGTTGTGGTAAGCTTTTCTTGCCAGCTCTTGCTAATCTGAAATAATAACATCTTACTTTAACCCTTTCAGTATCCATGAAGCCAATAGTTCCTACTTATATTTCCAGTCTCTATAATTTAGTGGGAAACTGATATACCAATTTTAGTGCATGTTACCATCTGGTGGAGGCTCTTGCATCACTTTGTGAATCTGAAAAAATAGCCTCATCCTACCAAGTCTTTGCATAGACCCATCTGGACATAAATGTCTTAGAATGGTATCAAAATCCATATTACCCATTCTAATTTCTTCATTTCACTATCAATATTTTTCATTACTAAAACTGTATCTGACAAAAAAATCCAAAGCAGAAATAATTTGGTTCTGAAAAGATTAAGGTGCTTTTTATTGTGTCATTGTTAGGTGTTGATCAGCCAGTAACGACTCAGCAGTCCTGTGTACAGCAGAACGATGCATTGACTGTTCCTACCCCATCTTCACACTACTGTTTTATAGCAGACTAATGTTGCAGCCACCTAAGATCTGAGACATTCATAAAGTCTGATAACCCCAAGAAACACAGTCAGAAAGTCAATTGTGACTCATCCAACCAACCAACCCACTGCCATATAGTTTATTCTGATTGTATAAAGTATCCAGGACTTCAAATGCTTATGACAGCAGACAGCCTTATTTTTCTTCTATTGAGAGGTTGGCTGAGGTAGGGGGGATGTTGAACTAATGATCTTGCAGCTAGTATTCTAACATTTATAGAACACTGCACCCCCCTCCGTAGACTCTATTCAAGGCTTTTAAGTCTATACCATGTGTTTAGTATTCCACAGTCACTTGGCTCAATTTAAGACACATATACATTCTCTCTTTGAGAAGAGTAGCTATCTTATCTGAAGGTAAGATGCAGAATAAAGCTACTGCATACTTATCATCAAGAGAGGATAATTATTCTATCCCTGTTTGCAATGACACTGAAGGCTAATATTTTCTTTCATTATGATTTTATGTCATAATTAAAACTTTCAATATATAAGATTTAAGCTTTTTCTTTCTTTTTAACACAATACAATATTTAGAAATCCAAACTACTTACAAAACGTAACAAGCATTGGCAGTCTATGGGCTCCTTATTTAATGATCAACTTTACAGCAAAAAAATATATATTAATTCAATCATTGTTCATTGTTGAGACATCATTAGCGAGTTGGTTCTCTAGCAGAGATTTAGACTTAAAGGTCAAGAGCACAGTATTTAGTCCATTAGAAAGAATAATATCCTAAACGATGTCTTGATGACCTATAAGAGTTAATGTGTTTCCTAAGTAAGCACTTTATACCATTGCTATTGGTGGAAACAGCCTAATAATGTATAGCTAGCAGAGCATAAAAAATTTTAAAGATGTGTGTTTTACTAGAAGCACTAAAGGTTAATTAAGTGACGATCTATTGAACTAGAAGCAGGAAGCTTTCCTTTAAAAACAGTATTAAGCGTAAATTGTTAGCATACCATTCCTAAGCAATGCCAACAAATAATTGAGACTCCCAAACAAGTCCCAGCTGAAATATCCAGTTTAGAAGAGTGGCTTCCCTGGCAGTTACATTTCTTCATGTAGGGATTTATGAGCACAGGTCAACCCTTCGAATTATACTAACCAGCAACAGAGGCAGACTTCTAGATAAACTAAGAACACAGACCTCGATGAAATAATTACGCTAAGCTTTCAACATGTACTGAATCCAAACAAAGGGCATAAAAACATGTAAAACAAGTAAAGAAGACAAATGTTAGCAAAACAATGTAACATAGAATCAGTGGAGTCCAAGTGTGAGAAACTTGACAGGAGAAGAATATTCATAATTCTGAACTTCAAGAGACAAAGGACCAATTCCATTAGGTTGCTGAGCCAATATTTAAGTCACCCTGTACACTGAATTTTGTTTTGCTCTATGTTGTTAATATGCCTCTCCCATTTCCCTCTTGCTTTACTTGGAATGCACAGTTTTCATATATTCACTCTTTATTTCTTTAAGTCCTATATTTCATAAGTGTTCTGTTGCAATTTATTTAGTTGGCTTTCTTTTTTAATTTGTTGTGCTTTTTATTAGTTTGGACAAAATTGTATCTCTACTCTCATGAATCCTTTTTGCATTCCATTTTCTCCAGTGTCTGTATCCTCTAACAGCTAGCTAACTCTTCCGGTATCTTCTGAAGACACTTCTTATCAATGTAGTCTCACAGAAATTTAGTGATAATGTTTTATTAAATGCTACATGGAGGCTGAAATCCCCCACAGCAGGTATCCCAGAATCATTACCAGTTTCAATATTTTTTTGTACCAAGATGATAATGACAAACACAAAACCTCAGTGGGAGGCTTACTACTCATTACTTAATCCACAAAACCCCTGTGGGTGTATTTTGGTGTCTTCAAATGCCCACCCAAGGGTTGTACAAAAGCCTAAAGCTAAAATACATAAATAGTTTTTAAAAGGTCTTATTATACAACATCAGCTTTTTGCTTTAGAGAGATTGTTATCCTTACAAGAAGCCCAAACTAACCCACGTATTTGACAAAAGCTGCACACCATGAAGTGCCCCTTAAGTATTTTGAAAACTGTTCCTAAAATATTTTTCTTATTTGACTATGGAACAGCTGAAATACTTCAAATTGGCATTTAATGAAATATTTAGATAGAGACAATGAAAGAGTTTTTGTAAGAAGAGCTGTCGCCAAACATCATAAATTCTACCAGTCAAACCGGCTGCACATTATTCAAGTTAGAATGGGGACCGCTTGCTGGGCACAAAAGGCCAAAGGGCTGGAACATCACCCAAAGCAAAATGATGGGGAAAACACAAAATGTATATTAGAGTGTGGCATTTGTATTCTTAGCAGCACTAGTATCTAAGCTGCAAAGTAATGTAAAATCCATTTTTCATAATATTATGCAGACTTGGCAGGAGTTTCTTTTGTTTAAAAATATATATATTTGATAGGCAGATAGGTTGTAAGATCAAAACAAAGACTGTACCCTGGTACAGTCATCCAGGGTAAGTTCCAGAAGCCCAATTCTCCTTGCTGATGCCAAGGAAAGTGTAAAGATAGCAATTCACAAAGTGAACAATTTAATCAACTGGGAACTGGAAAACAAAATGCTTTCCCAATTTAAATTCCATTTTCAGATTACTACATGAAGGAAGTTTACAAAATCTCCTTGGTAAAAGACACAGCTTTAATGTCCAAGTAAAATGTTGATGCTGGTTCAGATACAACTTGCATTATAATGACAGATAAATCCTGCCCAGCTTAGCCATAGGGAATTAGAGGGAAACATGGGCAATGCACATGGATACAAATTGGAAATGACCCAGGCCAGGATACACTGGCATAATTCATTCTTAAGAGAAATCCATGCAAAAGTGCTCAGATATGACTGTGCTATGAAACTTATGTGTGCCATAAGGAAAAACGAAAAATAGGGTCTGTCTACACAAAACTGATGACTTGAAGGAAACATTTTTCTTGGGGAGTGAAAATAAAGGTTAGTTCTGACATTGCAATGCTGCAAGCTAGGATAGGTAACAGTTTGAAGAAGAGTATGTATCTATCCTTCACCTTATAAGCAGATGAAATGGCATTTGATCTAGATATGAAACACAAGAAAGAATTTGTTTTTGAAATATACTTTAATCTTTTTCACTTTGTTTCTGTTCCTCATAACAAAATAAATGCAAATTCCTCATAAGAACTTTGTAAAATAGAAATAAGCCAAAAGAAGAAAACAAAACACCATGTGGAACCACTGTTAACATGTTGGTGTATATATACAGAATGTGAAAACTTAGTTAAATAGCCTAGAAAACACTCATAAAATTGAAAATATTCTACCCTTAAAATTATGCATCAGAATCCATTCAGTGGCAACAAACAATGATGATAACCATTAAAACTAGTGTGGTGGTTACAGCCGATAGGGTAAGCAATTTGGTGGGTCTCGGGAAGTTAGAGAACTACCCTGGGGGATATAGTCAAGACAGATGCGTGTCCACCAATGTTGACAGAAGAATTATTTATAGTAGCCAAAATGTGGAAGAAGAGAAAGATGGATAAACAAGGGGTGGTAGATGAAAGGATTTGAAGCATTTCATGGGAAAACGGAATGAAAGATAATAGACTTTTCCTCCCACTAACTTTTCAAAGCTTCTCCATATTCATACAATAAAAAATTATTCCTCCAGTAACAGAAAGTAGCCCTGCCACATACTATAATATGAATGAACCTTGAAATAATTATGCTGAGTGAAATAAGTCAGTGGCAAAAACAGAAACATATTGCTGCATGACCTTATTTACATAAAATATTAAAATATGCAAATATATAGAACATAAAGTTCTTAGTCATTACTAGGAGCAGAAAGGAGGGGAAATGTGTAGTCATTGTTTAAGGAAACAATCATTCTCTGTTTACGGTGATGTATTATTGAGCCGTGGATAGAGGCGATGGTTGAGCAGCATGAGTAACATGGTGTCACTGAAGTGCACACATGTAAAATCTTCAGTCGGCAATGTCATATACATCTTAAATGCAACGAAGTACAATTTCATTTTTAAAATGATCGTGATTAGATTTTCTGAATGAAGCCAGACCAAAAACCTGATAGATGTTTTGGAGTTGGACATTCTCATGATATTCAAATGAGTGAAAAATCACACATTAGTGAACTTGTGTGTATATATACTTATATTTACAAATATTTAGAAATTCAAGAAACAGACAAAAACATGGATACACACATAAATGAAACTAAACATGTTCTAAAACAACAAAGTTTGAGTGATTTCTAAATTAATGATAATCTAATATTAATTAAATTTATCTTAATTATCATTCCAAATCAAATATCCAGAGTTTTGTAATACTTCATACTTCATTGTGGTGTCAATTCTATCCAGAGTTTTCTGTAATACTTCATAGTTCATAGTGGTGTCTTGATTCTTTCAATATAACAACATCAGTAAGATAATCACAAGGTGGGTGAATTAATTTAACCACTGTCATGAATTGAATTGTGTACCTGGAAACATGTGTCAACATGACTGGACCATATTTCTCTGATGTTTGACACTTATGTAATGATGTAACTTGACAGACTTTGACATAAACATCTTTCATGGTGTGATACGATGTTATCAGTCTATCAATCAGTTGTAAAGGGTTTATACGGGATGAAATATCCTCACACAATCAATGAAATATCCTCACACAATCATAGTATATTATGAGAATTTTCTTAGGGTGTGTGATCTGTATCCTTTTATCTTTTAAGAGTTAAAAAGAAGAAGGTTGCAGAGAAGTAGTGAACTACTACTACCAAAAAAGAACAGAGAGCATACTTCAGACCCCGAGTCCTGGTTCTGAGAACCTCCTAGGGACAGACGAAGGTAAGCACCAAGACACTTAGAGATCTCCAATGAATGCTAGAACCACAGATGATAAAAATAGACAAGGAGCTTCCTCCCCACTCCTCCCTAAACTCCCCTGCCCATTCACATCCCTTGTCTATGGAGAGAGGGAATTCACCAGAGGCTAAATCCATGTGTAGACCCTGCAATGGTCTTTGGGCTTGAACAGCCATGTATATATAACCTTCTGTAAACTGGATCCTCACTACTTAAGATCTAGTACAGATTTGGATTTATTGTCTTTATTAGTTTAAGTCCACTGCTATTTATGATAAGATACTATCTGCCGTCATGGAAATCCAATCAATACAATTGTTATTCAAATTTAATGAAGAAATAGAATAATTTTATAAACATCTTCAACCTGAAATTGATCAAATATGCACTCAAAATTCACTGAAAATTTTAAGTGATTGTCACCTTAGTTGGAAAATATGGATTTGGTGATAGAAATGTAGCAGGATATCACATGATACAATTTTGCAATACCAGCGACTTCTTTGTAGAAAATACCACTTCCCAACAACAAAAATGGCAAAACTATTCACATGGTCTTTGCCAGATATAATCTGCAGAAATAAAATTGATCACATATGTGTAAGAGATGCTGGGGAAGCTTACAATCAGTAGCTAAAAGCAGACCAGGGGCTGCCTATAGAACAGACATAAGTTCAGGTTGAAGCTGAATAATTATAAAAGATATCCACAAAAACTGAGCCCTGGTAGCATAGTGGTTGTGTGGGGGACTGCTGCCCACTGGGATGGAGGTTCAATTCCAGCAGTGGCTCCACAGGAGCAAAAGCTGGACCTCTTATTCCCACTACCAGAGGGCAGTGATGCCAAAAACAACCAAAAAACAAAAAAATAAATAAATAAAGGATATTCACAAGATCCAGAATATAACCTTGAGACTCTCCCACATGCCTTTCAAGAATATCTCAAAAACAGATTTGCTTAATTGAACACTAATGAAAGATGATCTTTGAGAGGACATCAAGGTCATCCTTCATGTGGAAATTAAAAGATCAAGAGACTCTGAAACTTCCTCTTAAGTATAGATGACTAAAGTAAATGGAAGAGAAGATTAAGTAAAAAAGGTGAACAGAATTTTTCAAAGGGCAGCAAGAAAGGACAGAACATTATAATGAAATATACAAAGAGTTAGAAAGTCAAAAAGAAGAAACATGCTTAGCATAGCTTAAACTGAAGAACTCAAGAAAAATCCAAGCTTTGAGTTGCAATATTAAAAGGTTCTATGGGCAAAATATCCATTGCTGCAGAAAGGATCAAAAGAAGACGGAAAGAATACACAGTTACTGTACCAAAAAGAACAGCTCCACAGTCAACCATTTGCAAGAGGTGGCACCTAAGCAAGAGTCGGTTGTACTGAAGGAAGAAATTCAAGCTGTTCCGGAAGCATTAGTTAAAAACAAGTGTCTGGAATTGAGGTAATGTCAATTGAATTGTTTCAACATGTTGATGAAGCACGGGAAGCACTCACTCCTCTACGTCAAACATTAGGAAGATAGCTACTTGACCAACTGATTGGAAGGGATCCGTATTTGTGCCCATTCCAAAGAAAACTGACTCAACAAAGGGCTCAAATTATAGGACAATATCATTGATATTACATGCAAGTAGCATATTGTTGAGGATCATCCAAACTGTAGTAGTACAGGGAGATGCCAGAAGTTCCGGTTGGATTAAGAAAAGGATATGAACAAAAGGGATATAATTACTGATGTTAGATGGATCTTGACCTAAAGCATACTATTTACCTTATGCCTTGGCATTCAACTGTGTGGATCATAACAAAATACGGATATCCTTGAGAAGAATGGGAATTCCAGAACACTTCATTGTGCTCATGCAGAACTTGTATGTGGATCAGGATACAGTTATGCAAGAAGAACAAGAGAATATTGTGTGGTTTAGAATCAGGAAAGCTGAGCACCAAGGTTGCATCCTCTTAACATACTTATTCAATCTGTATGCTGAGCAAATCGTTAGAGAAGCTGGACTATAAGAAGGTGGCATCAGGCTCGAAAAAACACTTGTTAGCAACCTGTGATATCCAGATGTCATTACCATGTTTTGCAGAAAGTGAGAAGGACTTGAAGCAGTTATTGATGCAGATAAAGGATTGTAGCCTGCAATATGGATTTCACTTCAATGTAAAGGAAAGCCCAAATCCTCACAACTGGAAAAATAGGTAATATCATGATAAATGAAAATTAGATTTTCCAAGAATTTCTTCTAGTTTGGATCCACAATTGATGCTTTTGGAAGCAACACTCAAGAGATGAGAACACACATCGCACTGGGTAAAGCTGCTGCCCAGATTTTAGACTACTGGAAAGTAAGGATATTACTTTGAAGACTGAGGTGTGCCTGATGCAAGGCAGGGTATTTCAATTTTCTCCTGTTCACGTGAAATTTGAATACTAAATGAAGAAAACTGAAGGAGATTTAATGCATTTGAAATGTGGAGCTTTTGAAAGCACGGGGGACAGCTAAAAGCACAAACAAACCTGTCTGGTCAGGAGTATGGGCAGCTTGTTGCTTACAGGCAAGGACTGGGTGTTTCCATCTCAAGTACTTTGCACATCTTGTCAGGAGAGACCAATCCCTTGAGAAGGACATCATGCTTGGTAATGTAGAGAGACAGAGAGGGGGGGGAAATACCTTAAGGAGAGGGATTAAGATAGTGTCTTCCCCAATAAGCTCAAGCATGGGAATAATCGTGAAGGCAGCACGATCCTGAGAGTGTTTTTCTCTGCTGAGCACGGGGTCACTATGTATCAGAAGTGACTTCGTAGAAGGTAGTAACCACAAGAACCACAGATAACTAACTCAACCACTAAAGACTAACATGATTTTGCAATTTCAAGTGAACAAGAGATTTCTATTCTGGTAAATAGGCTTATAAATGAGGCTTCAGGTAAGAAATGCAGTATGAAGTAAAACACATTGCTAATAAATCCTGAAGAAAGCAGAATTATTTAAGGAATCCTTAGAGAGATGAAAAATTATCTGTAGAAGTGAATAGCCCTAAAGGGGAACTATGTTGAAAAACAATAGCTTTATTATTTGATTTTTTTTAAATAAAGTTTTGTATTATTTGGTGTTATTATTAGGTGGGATCAAGTCATCATTGGGACTGGAGAAACGGGATTGATCAAGAGTAATGTTGGGCTGAGCTCTGGTGGTGTAAGTGGTTGAGTGCAGGACTGCGGTCCGTGGGCTTGGAGGTTCAAATCCAGCGGCGGCTCTCAGGAACAGCACTGGGTAGTGCCCACAACCACCAGAGACAGTGATGCCCACAAAAAATAAATAAATAAAATTGAAAAAAAGAGTAATATAACAGGGAGAAAATAGTAAAACCCAAATGGAGACTGAGCATGCTTGTGGGACACAAGGAAAATAAAAGTAAATAAAGGAAAAAACTGGGGGTAAGGTTAAGGGCTTTTATAGAGATCTAAATACAGGCATGTATACAGGTGAACATATCTATATATGATGATAGAGGAATAGATCTACATGCATATACTGATAGGGTTAATATTAAGACAGCAGATGGGCTTTGGCCCTCCACTCAAGTACTTCGTCAATGTAAGAACACTTTGTTCTATCAAATTGGCATTATATTATGCTCACCTTCCTGACACGATCACTGAAGACAAAGGTGGTGAAGAAAGTTGATGATACCTAGCTATCAAAAGATGCAGCTTCTGAGGTCTTAAAGGCTTGAAAATAAGCAAGCAGTCATCTAGCTCAGAAAGAACAAAACCCACATGGAAGAAGCACACCAGCTTGTATGACCATGAGGTGTCAAAGGGATCTGTTATCAGGCTTGAAGGAACTAAAATTCATAACATTGTGTTCACACCTTCCTGATATGATCACTGACAACAAATGTGTGTATCAACCAATGTGGTGAAGTAAGCTGATGGTGTCTGGCTATCAAAAGATATAGCATCTGGGGTCTTAAAGGCTTGAAAGTAAACAAGTGGTCACCTAGCTCAGAAGCAACAAAGTCCACATGATAGAAGCACACCAGTCTGTGTGACAATGAGGTTTCGAAGGGATCAGGTATCAGGCACGTGGCATCAAAGAACTAAAAATTATATTACTATAAATGAGGGGGAGTACAGATTAGGGGACCCAAAGTCCAGCAATAGGTGAAACGACATGCCCTTACTGAGAGGTCATAAGGAGGAGATGAGCCAGTCAAGGTACAGTGTAGCAACAATGAAATATGCAACTTTCCTCGAATTCATAAAAGCTTCCTCCCCTCCCACTATCATGATCCCAATTCTACCTTACAGATCCAGCTAGATCAGGGCATGTACACTGGTACATAGGAGCCGGAAACATGGGGAGTTCAGGATAGATGATCTCTTTAGAACCAGTGGTGAGAGTGGTGATACTGGAAGGGTGGAGGAAAGGTGGCGTTGAAAGGGGGAAACAATTTCAAGAATCTACATATAACCTTCTCACTGGGGTATGGACAACAGGGAAGTGAGGGAAGGGCCACATCCGGCAGTGTATGGTATGAAAAAACAATGATGATTTGTGAATTATTAAGGGTTCATGGGTGAGGGAGAGTGGGGCGGGAGGGGAGTATGAGGAGCTGATACTGGTGGCCTAAGTAGAAGGAGGATGGTTCGAGAATGATGATGGCAACAAGTGTGTAAATATTGTCTGCATACAATTGATGTATGCATTGATCGTGATGAGTTGATTAAATAATAATAATAATGAAAAAAATTTAGAAAAAACATCTGTGTTGGTAGAAGTACAGCCAGAATGCTCCTTGGACAATAGGATGGCAAGGCTTCATCTCATGTATTTTGAACATGACCTCAGAGAGATAAGTCCCTGAAGAAGGGCATTGTCAAGCTTGGTAAAGCTCAGGAACATTGAAAATGAAGAAAGTTTTAGCAAGATGGATTGACACAGTGGCTACAGGAATGGACTCCACGATGAAAGTGGTTATGAGGATCTAGGTCCAGGAAATGTTTTATTCAGCTGTTGGGGGGCGGGGAGGGGTCACTGTGCATCATAACTAACTCAATGGCACCATATATTATTACCAAATCTATATCTTAAAAAAAAATATTCAAAATTCGAAACTTTCTCTATGACTCCTCCACTTATGTCTATACAACTATGGAGGAAGGGTTTTCATCTCTCTAATCCTCTTCAAAGAATTCTATCTTGTTTAGCCTAGACTACATCCAAATGAAAGTTTGGGCCTCCTCAAGAGACTCAAGTGATGTTCCCTTGAAATGGTCTTTGACATTTGGTAACAAGAAGTCACTCTGAGGGAGCATGTTCGGATTTGTAGGATTTATAGGTGAACATTTTCCAAGAGTATTCTTGTAGGACAACCCTTGTTACTCTCAAGGAACAAGCGAATGCACTGTCATACTTTGGGGACAGGGGAGGGATTGCCTCCGTAAAATTTTTTTAATAATCGACACTGACTGCATGTTTTTTAAAAAAACTTCTGCATAATAAATCCCATATAGTTTCCATGTGTCCTTTGGGGAAATATACCATGGTGACCACTTGGGAATCCTTACAACATTGTCACTATAACATCCTGAGCTGAACTCTGTTCCTTGAATTTATTTGGCCCAGAGGATCCCTTCGTAATCCACTGTTAGGGTTGGAACTTTTAATCTAAAGGAACCCCAAGGAGGTTAAGACAAGTGTATACAGGATATAATTTATATGCAGCCACCCACTGATTACAGAAAAAGTTTTATCTTGTTCTGTTTGGAAGAAATGAACTAGAAACCTCATGGCAATACTTCCTGACAAGCACACATGTATGCAGACTCAAGATTTTAAATCAACAATTCCTGACAAGCAAGCTTTGGACTGCTAATAGCGAGGTCAGTGTTTCAAACCCACTAACCACTCTATAGGAGAAATTTGTTTCTGTATTTACAGGAACTATTTGGTCTTGCAAAGATGTTTAGCCCCAGAAATCCCACATAAGGTCACTATAAGTAGTAATCAATTTTATGACATTAGATACTATGAATTTTATAGTAAAATCCTTTGTATTTTTGAGTATATGGAAATAAACTCAACTTTGTAATGACAAGATATAGGAAAAGCTATAGATTAATGTAATATATATGGTAATATAATGAAACTATCCTTTAACCTTGTTCCTTATTGTGTTAGTCCAATATTAACCCTTATGCCCGAAATTAGTCCATAAAGTTTCCTTTCGACTCACGAAGTCACAGGTGAGTGGGTGCAGAATCCCGGCGCTGGCAGGGGTCTCCATATGGCTCCTTGCTTCCAGAGCTCAGGGTCCATCAACAGCAGAAGCAACTCATTGCTGGCAGAGGTCTCCATGTGGCCGCCCCTGCTTCAAAGATCTGGCTCAATCAGGGTAAAGCCGTGTGGTCTCTCTGCCAACTCTTCCAGCTTCTCAGATACTGTCATCTTGCCTGTGATTAATCATCTCTGAAACTAACTGCCAACATCTGGGGAAGATAGCTTCTCATCTTCACGAGGGAAATATCGTGAGATTTCCCAGAAGTCTCACGAGAAAGCTATGCCCACATAGAGACCTCTTTGGCTACTCAATGACTATCTCCAGATTAACAGGCTAGACTCCACTCCTACATTTCAATCATAAAATTAACATAAGCACATGACTGCCACACTTATCTTTATAAACAAAGGGTAAAAGCCAAGTAACTACATTGCTTCTCAGAGTCTCACAATATAAACAAATTCATAAACCTCAAATCTTTTCCTAAGCACCATTTGAATATCTTACCATATGATTTTATCTATGACCTCAATTAAGAATGAATTCTAATATTGAGGGGTTTACAATTGTGTATTTACATAACCCATACTGTTGAATAAGCTGATGTTTCATTTACGGTAATGATATAGCACAGACTTCTATTAGTAATTAACATAATATTTTAATTTCATTATAGTACATTTTAGGTCTACATTATCTATAGATTAACCAATACCATAATTTTGGACATTGTTAATATTCTTGTTTTCATTGACATAAATAATGCTTCTATATTATCCTGTTATGAAATAGTTTCACCACATGATCATATACATTTTCACTTTTCCTCACTATTGACTAGAAGAAGGTATTTGGGATACAATGGGTGTACCCATTTTAAAGATTAGGCTCAAATATTTTCCTGAAGAGTTGTATAAATATATCTATTATAAATCTCATCTGTTGAGTATAATATTTTCCAGTTTTCCACAATGCCCTATTAAACACTAAATATTACTTTTCAAAGTTATTTCTCACAAGAGAAAGTGGTTCTCAATTTTCCTATAAACACATTTGATTTCTTAATGTGGCATCATTTTTTATATATTTTGGATCATTTGGATTTGTGTGTGATTTTCATGTACTGAGAAGTAGGCTCGTAGTCAAACATCCTGTCATTAAGATGACGCCAACTCATAATCACCTATGTAGAACAGCATAGAAGTGCCGCCCTCTGGGCTTTCAAGATGGTAAATCTCTAGGGAGTAGAGAACCTCGTCTTTCTCCTGTGCAGCAGGTGGTGGCTTTGAACCACTGACCTAATGCCACCAGAGCTGTTACTCCATCTTCAGTGCCTCTTCCTGAAGGCTCTTCCTCAATGGTATCTACACTCTACCAAGTAATACAGCAATGACAAATAAATTATAGGACATTCACTCTGTGTGACTGGGTGATGCAAATACTTAAGTGCTAGATTACTACCACAAAGTTCGGCAGTTTGGACCCACCCAGAGAAATTTCACATGGAAAATATGATGGCTTGGGTCAGGACTAACTTGATTCTCAAAGCAACATCTTTGCTCATCAATACTCTGAGAGGTTTGGTGCAGCAGATTTACCCAATGAAACATTTTCTGTAATCTCTTGATTTCTGAATAAGATTTACAGAGGCTACTTTCTCTAAATTAAGCAGCTGATTTCTTTTTCACAGACTATTCTCAGTCTGGAAGGTCCACTGCAGCCTATTCACCTCGGGTGACCTTGCTGGCATTTGAAACACCAATGACTTAGCTTCCCGCATCACAGTAACACACAAGCTACCACAGTGTGACAAAGTGACAGACAGGTGGTGGTATTTCCAATTACCTCGTCTATATGTGAATGTTGGACATTAAATGAAGAATACCAAAGAACTTACACATTTGAATTATGTTGCTGAAGAAGAATATTGAAAGTACCTTGAATTTCTAAGGGCAGACATGTCTATCTTGGAATAAAAATGGTTAGAGAGCTCTTTTGGAGTCAAAGATGGCCAGACTTTGTCTTACATACTTTGAATATGTTGTCTCAAGAGACAGGTCCCTGAGAGGGACATAATGATAGGGGGGTGGGGAGGTGAAGGAAAGGAAGGTCCTCAAAGAGAAAGATGGACCCAGCGGCTGCAGCAATGGGCTCAGGCATAGGAACAATTGTGAGTTGGGCACAGGACTTGGAGACATTTCTTTCTATTTTCCATGAGGTTGTTATGGGTTGGAACCGACTCAGTAGTATTTTACAATAACAACAACAACAGAAATGCTTCAGGGGCTAGTTCCAGTAATCTGCTCCCATAAGGTCGCAATGTTGAAAATCCTATGAAGTAGTTCTATTTTCTACCATGCCCATATGAGGTAGCCATGAGTTTGAGAAGACTTCACAGTAACCAAGAACAAAAAACACTAGGGCCAGTGAATAGCTTAAGAGTATAAAGTGTTAGCAAAGTTGGATGGATATTTGTCAGCACATATCATGGTGAAGCAAACTCAAAATGAACCCAAGTTAAATAAAATATAGCATGTTATCATGGAAGCATTTCAAATCAGTGAAGCAGAAAGACTATTTAATAAAAGATTTTAAACCTCCAACTAAGTTACCTAAATTGTTAGTCTCTTCCCTTTATCTGTCTTCCATCTGTACAATATTTTAATGTTATGCCATGCATAAGATTTAAAAATCTTATAAACTCACATATTCTCATTATAAAAACCATTATTCTGATTTTGAAAAATTGTATTGGCCATTCACATTCACTCATTCTTATAAATTAACTGAAAATAATTTTTGTCAAATTCACAAAATTCATTAACAGAATTACTTTCCATACCATTTCCCCATTAACTGGGAGAACTGACATCTTTAAATATTTAAATTTCTTGTCAAGAAAGATTAATTTAATTTTATTAAATTCCATCATCTTTTATTTTCAGCCTTAGTAGAATTATTTATTTTTATGTATATGGAAAATTTTAAACAGTTATAGCAATTTAATTAACTGTATCCACTATTTGTCCAAAATTTGAACATATTTGTACTCTTTTATGTAGCATACCATGTCTTCTCTAAATGTTTTAGATTTGTATTTAGATTAATCTCATTAATTAGAAATAGCATTTAATATTAAGATACAACTGTATCTTACTAGAGCTTCCAGAATAGTGTTAAATAATAAAGTATACATTTTTGTTGTGCTTGTTATTTCAATGGTAATATTTATTGCATTTTCGTATTAGAAAGAACAGGGACTACTGGTTTCATTTTGACCCTCTGATAGCACTCACGACTTGTAGCTGCATTCTTCAGCTCATAGTGGCCACACCTTCCTCACAGACAAGACTCACGATTTTGGGGTTTATTTGTCAAGGAAGTTATCAGATTATAAATGTTCAGGAAACAGTCATTCAGACAGCACAGTTTCTCAACTGTTCCCACTGGTAGGTCTCTCTCTCTGGCCCTTAGTTTCTGTCCTGCTCATGCAATATTACAAAAAATTTTAGGGCCCTCAGTAAATGCCCAAAGGACACAACACTCTGCTAGAAGCCTCACCTCAAAGATGTTCAGTTCTATCTCTGTTGGTCTGCAAATCTATCCACCCCTCCCCCGCCCCCCCCCCCAACTCCCCTTCCAACCCTACTCCACCAGCCAGCCTCTTACCACAAAGCATTCCTTTCAGTTGTCCTGCAGTCTGGCAACTCCCAAATCACCAGCCCCACCCTGTCTAGCTCAAGCTTTGGCTGCTGCTTCTGCTGCTACTCTTCTGCTCCTCTGATGCCACAGCTGTCTCTTGGATCATGGAGTCTTAATGCACATTGATGTTGGTGTCCAAAACCAGTTCCCCTTCTGACTCTTCCCTGTTGCTGTATTAAGATCCCACCCCACCCCTCTTCCTGCTTATTTTGTACCTCGCAGGATGGCGATCACAAGCAACTCTGATAACAAACACAGCTGAGAGATGTGATCCAACCGGCATCTTCCCGTTTCCTTACCCAGATCCATCAGGATAAAGGTGGGAGTTAGCAAGGCTGTGGCTTGAAGCGCCATATTAAAGAATTTGCTGCACTATAGATATTGAAAGTTATTTTATTCTTCAAAGAACTATCTAGTACTAGAATACGTATACTGCCTTTCTTTAACTTTCAGTAAAAGATATTGAAATTTTTAACATTTAAGATAATTATAAAATAATCAGACTATGACCTAATAAGTAATTATATTAATTGTATATATTACATTATAATATTTCTTAATAGTGTGCATTTCAGGAACAAATCCAACTGACTATAATGTTATTTGTTTAATTCTCTACTAATTTAATGGGCTATATTTTATTTTGATTTTCCAAATTATTTTGAATATAAACTCCATTAAGGCTTGGACCTACCAGTCCCAGTATTTCAAGTAACCAGAAGATTTACTTTGTAGGTATTTGATAATTGCTATTAACAAAATTTTGCTAATAACAAAAATGTATTTAGAGGTTTTCTTCATTTTGCATTTGCTCTTATTGCCAAAATGGCATTATTCCAGCAAATGAATTTAAAGAATTTTCAGAACATGGCAAGTTAAATTGATATAAGAGATTTCACTCTCTATCCTTTGCTACAAAAAATTTTAAATGATTTCCAAAATAAATTATTTCAAAATAGATAAATGTCATTTGGTCTAAAAGTATACATGGTAATAAAAATACCATAACTGTTTCAAGGACTAAGAAGAGAAAAACAAAGGCACTGAAGTAAATTTGATAACAGGTTGCATGCACATAATATGGTAAAAGTAAGCAATACATGCAAGGCAGAGGACAATCCTGAAAGGTACACCACAGTAAAATGTGTGGCAATGGTAAATATCATGGTATGAGTGTGTGGAATCCTACAATAACTATGTTAGTAAGCAATAAAGTATGAGGAGATATATTGATCATTATGGAAGGTGATCAGGGTGGGTGAGTATATAATACATAGTAAGCTAGAAAATATAAATATATAAATGCACATAAATGTATATTTGCGCCTTCTTCTGCAAGCATCCATGAGTATTTGTATAGTTAGGGGCTACAAAAAGTTTATAGCAAGTGGAACTATAATATAATGAAAATTTCCATGTGCTTTTTGATATCATCTTTTAGTACTGATTGCACATGGGCCACAGTTTGAAAACCTTTTAACCATAATTGAACACTGCCTGGAAATGAAAACAGGATTAGACGGCAATGAGACACAGTCTCAGGGATCAAGATAAGTTGGCCCAACTGAGTCCATAAAGACAATGTTCCACCTCCTATTTTGGTAAGTAGAAACTAGAGTCTTAAAGATGCCTCATGGTCACCCAAGTTGCAATCATTGGTCTCTTTTAGGCCAGAGCAAACAAGAGTGAAAAAACAAAAACTGATAGAAACAATTGGTTCAAGAATGAATGGTCCTCAGGGTCCACTAACCTGAGACCAGAAGAACTGCATCGTGTCCAGCTACTACAAACAATGTTTCTCCCTGACCATAATAGAAGAATATAGATAGAATAGGAGAAACAGGTCAAAGAAATTCATTCATTCTAAAGGGCCAGACTGACTGCCCAAAAAGGGAATGGAGGAGGCTCTAAGATTTGGCCCCTTAATTGTAACTGAAGCTACTCCCAGAGATCCCCCTTTGTAAAAGACCAACCTATAAAGTGAAAGAATAAAAAAGAGAATAATCTTACCAGAAAAAAGCTAGTCAACATCCAACTATTTCAAGATGTAGCATAGGAATAAAGAAGAAGTCCAAGCTGCAATGAAAGCCTTCACCAAAAACAAGGCACCAGGAATTGATGGAACACCCAGTGAAGTGTTCCAACAAGCTGAGAAAGCACCGGGGGCATTATTCCTCGATGTCAGGAAATTTGGAAGACAATTTCTTGGTTAGCTAACTGGAATAGATCCATATTTGTACCCTTTCAAGGAAAGGTGACAAATTAGATGCACAAATTATAGGGAAACCTCATTAATATCACACGTGAGTAAATTTCTGCTAAAAATCATCCAACAATCTTTGCAGCAGTACATTGACAAGGAGCTACCAGACATTCAAGTCAGATTCAGAAGCAGATATGGCCTAAGGGATGTCATTACTGATGTCAAGTGGATTTTGACTGAAAGCAGAGAATGCCAAAAAGATGTGCACTTGTGTCTCATTGACTAGGTCAAGGCCTTTGTGCGTGTGGACCATATCTGAGAAGAATGGGATTTCATTGTGAACATGCAGAACTTGTACATGTATCAAAAGACTGTTGTGCAAACAAAACAAGGGAATACTGCCCATTTTACAATCAGGAAGGCTGTGCATCAGTGGTACGCGCTCTCATTACAGTTATTTCACCTGTATGCTAAACAAATCATTAGAAAAGCTAGATTATATGATAAAAGGATATGGCATTTATATATCATGATATAAACCTATGTGCATATATTTTTAGGCTTAGTATTAATGTCACAGATGGTCAATGGGCCTCCACTCAAGTTCTTCTTCAATGCAAGAACACTTTGCTCTATTAAACTGTTATTCTGTGATGTTCACCTTCCCAACATGATTGCTGAAGACAAAGGTATGCATAAGCAAATGTGGTAGAAATCTAACGATGCCCAAATATCAAAAGATATAACATCTGGGGCCTTAAAGGCTTGAAAGTAAACAAGTGACCATCTAACTCAGAAGCAACAAAACCCACGTGGAAGAAGTACACCATTCAGTGTGATCAAGAGGCATCAAAGGGATCAGGTATCAGGCATCAAAGAACTAAAAATCATATTGTTGTGAATGAGGGGGAGTACAGATTGGGGACCTCAAGTCCACCTGTAGGCAAATAGACATCCTCTTATAGAAGGGTAGCAGTGAGGAGATAAGCCACTCAGGGTGTTGTGTAGTAATTATGAAACATACAACTTTCCTCCAGTTTTTAAATGTTTCCTCACACCCCACTATAGTGATCCAAATTCTATCTTACAAATCTGGCTAGACCAGAGGATGTACACTGATACAGATAGGAACCGGAAACACAGGAATTCCAGAACAGATAATCCCTTCAAGAAAAGTGCTGAGAGTGGTGACACTATAGACTGGAAGAAAGGTGAGGTAGAAAGGAGGAACCAATTACAAGAATCTACATATAATCACCTCCCTGGGGGATGGACAACAGAAAAGTGGGTGAAAGGAGACATCAGTCAGTGTAAGACATGACAAAATAATAATACTATATAAATTATCAGCGTTCATGAGGGGTGGGGTGGAGGTGAGGGGGGAGAAAAATGAGTAGCTGGTATCAAGGGCTCAAGCAGAAAGCAAATGTTTTGAAAATGAGGAGGGCAACAAATGTACAAATGTGCTTGACACAATATATGCATGTATGGATTATGAGAAGAGTTGTATGAACATCCAATAAACTTATTTTAAAAGGAAAAAGAAAAAATGAATGCGGCACCAGGATCAGAGAAAGTCTTTTGACCAACCTATGATGAGCAGGTGGCACCAACATTGCTTGCTAAGAATGAGGAAGACTTGAAGCATTGGCTGATAAAATCAAGGATTGCAACCTTCAGTATGGAATGCAACTCAACCTATAGAAGACAAGAATCCCCTCGATTGGGCCAGTAGGGAATATCATGGTAAACCAGGAAAAACATTGGATTTTCTAAGAATTTATCTTGTTCAGATCCGTAATTAATGCTCATGGAGGCGATAGTGAAGAGATCAGGGGATGTCTTGCGTGTGGGTGTGCCTCCTGCACAAGACCACTTTTATGTATGGAAAAGCAAGGATGTTATTTTGAGAAGTGCCTAACCCAAACAACGATATTTTCATTTGCTTCATGTGCATTTGAAAGTTGGCCATTGAATAAAGAAAACTGAAGAGGAATTTAAGCAGTTCAATTATTTCTGGCAAAGAATACTGAAAGTACCAGGGACTTCAAAAAGAACAAATAGATCTGTCTTAAAAGAAGTATGGCCATGATGCTCCTTTGAGGCAAGGATGAGGAAGCTTAGTCTTACTTTGGACATGCTGTCAAGAGAGACCACGTAGTCCCTTGAGAATGATGTCATGCGGATGACAGAGAAAAAGAGGAAGACTTTTGACAATGTGGATTGCCACAGTAGCTGCATCTATTCACTCAAACATAAAAACAATTGTGAGGCTGGCATAGGCCAGGGCATGCCATACTCTTGTTCTCTTGTTCTCAGAATTGCAACGAGTGAGTCAGAACGGACTTGTTGGCATCTAACATCAGGAACCGCGTTGAGTAAATACTGACATCAAGAGGAAACTGTTTCTCAGGAAAATCAATCGAGGAGACCAAAAGAACAGCAGTTTCCCAACAAAAAGCGAAGAGTAGAGAGAGATGCAGGAATACTGGGCAAATGAAAATGGAGAACCCAAGGTAGAAATAGGGAGGATGGTGACACTTCATGAGACTGCAATAAGTACTAGGAGATGATCTGTATAAATTGCTGAATGGAAAAGTAATTGGATTTGCAAATTCTAACCTAAACCACAAGAGTTTTCTTTTCAAAAAGAAAAACAAATTGCAAGGACAGTCACAAAGCTTTTAATGACCTTAAGCAGGAGTCCTCAAACTTTTTAAACAGGGGGCTGATTCACTGTCCCTCAGATCTTTGGAGGGCTGAACTATAGTTAAAAAACAAAAACAATAAACAATAAACAAATTCATTGTGGGTCAGGGATGGGTCTGCTACAAGCAGGACAGCAGGAAGGATAAATGTCCTAGGCCCACGGGACATACTTTGAGGACCCCTGCCTTAGAGGTTGGGTATTGAACCCTTAAACCTAATGGGATTAGGATATGTGGTGTGTGGACAATGGGAGGAACGGAGGCAGAACTGATTCATACACAAAAGCCACAATCAAACAAATGCAGTTTCCTATTTTATAAAGGAATAAAAGAAAGGGGTGAGAACATACACCTGTGTTAAGGGTAAAAAGTAAATGAGTAAAAAGAAAGTAAATGTAACACTGTAGATTCATTAAACTCATGAGTGAAATCTAAACTTGTGGTACTTTTGCAATTTATCTCCTGGTGAAGAAGTTAGTATTATAAACTAGACGAGGGGCATTGACACCCCATGGAGAAGGCACCGATTTAAAAGTGCACTAAAGGCAAATCACACCTCAAGGACTATGTAACTATCACTGGGGGAAAAATTTACAACATCAAAATCAAGATTTATGGATTAGGACCTCGGAAGAGAAAAACTAGAAATAGATATGAAAGAAAATGTATGATAAAATCACCAGATGCCATAAACAAGATAATTGGCATATGTTAAAACTCAGATTGCAGAAAAGTCAGAAAGTGAGACAATTACTAATATGAAAAAGAAGAAATTCAAAATTATAATGAGGCTGACACAATTAAGAATATAAAAAGTCGATTTTTAAAATAACTTTATAATTCTAAACATGGTAAAGACATTAACTCCCAAAGCACAAAAATTGGCTAAATATCTAAAGATACACTTTTGACAAAATAAGTTAGCAAAGTTTTATGTACACAATTATATTTTAACAATGTTCTATTTACACAATTATACATTAGCAACATTTTATTTATACAACAATATATGTAACTATGCATACACACAAGGCGAGCTCAAAATAGTTATGAAAATTTTTCATTTTCTTCCAATTCCATTTTTGTATAAACTTTGATGCACCCCCATGAATTCTGATATTTGATTTTTATTTATTCTAGAATGTTAATATTCATTTTAGTTTTATATAAATATCACGTTAGAAAATAAAATAGTTAACATTGTGTTATAAGTCCTTTGATAATATATGAAAAGTGCTTGACATTTAGAATATGATTTGTAAATGTTTGCTACCATTATTATTCAAGTTTTGACACCTACTACTGAAACTAAAACCCAAACCCATTGCCCAGGAGTTGATTTCTGCTCACATCCACAGCTACTCATCTTTTTGGGAATGGGAAAGCTTTATATTTCTCTCTCAGAGGAGGAAATGCTTTTGAATTTCTGACTGTGCTCTTAAGTAGTCCAGTTAGTGAGAAATAAATTGATGAACCCTATGAGACCGACAAAATGTTCATTAAGAATTATTAAGAATCAAACCAGCAAAACACAAACACATGTTTTGGTGTCTCAAATGTGAGACTTGTTTATGGGTATATGTGACCTATTGATTTAAAAATTGGCACCAATTTCTCTCCTTAGCTTAAGTTTTTGATACAGAACATATGCCATATTCACTCTGTGAACCAATGAAAAAAATCAGGATATTTTCATGTAAGGTTACCTAGCCTGCAATAGAAATGCACATTGGCTTTACTGAAGGTCATTTGCGGTGTACTAAATATTTAGGCCAAGTTATACTTCATATGGTGTCCTTTGATCCAAATGTATACTTGAACAGTACAAATTACATGAACTTGGAATTTTCCACAAGTAGCACTTCACTTTCATTAGAAATTGAATAGCATACAATGCCAATTTGTGATCTTAAAGAGAGACCAGAAATAAGAGTTATTGTTACAATAAAGATGGAGACGGATTGGGTTTTTTTCCTCTTGTAAAGAATAACAGTCTCAGAAACCCATGAAAGCAATTCTGTCCTATCCTATAGGGTCACTTTGAACTGGAAATCACTAGCTGGCAGTGAGCTTGAGTTTTGGGTACAACAAAAATGGAGCCCTAGGTCAAAGTGGGTTGTGTGTTTTCCTGCTGACCACAGGATCAGCTATTCCACCTGACAGCTATTCTTCAAGAGAAAGATGAGATGCCCTGCTCCCATCTACAGCCTGAGAAACCCCAAGGGCAAGTTCTATTCTGTCAGGCAGGGTCACTCTGAGCTGCATGACTGGTCATGAGTTTGGAACTATATAGAGATTCAAATGTGTCCTGAAATCAAAATGGGACTGTCAGAATTCAAGCTTCTTTAGTTAAAGAGGTTTCACTCTTGCTACAAGATGGCACAACTTCTCCCCTTGTGAACAGAAACTGTTAAAAGTTAGAATTTTTCTTATAAAGAAGCCTGGAGTCAACTTCATCCTTGAAACATGTTATATTAAATACCCACTGACTTTATATGCTAGCATATGCTTTGAAATACTTTTCTTTTTTATTTTCTTCTCCTCCATTTTCTCAAATGGCTTTTCATTGTACAACTTGTAATCTCTCTCTATAAGGCCAAAAAAAAACCCTGCTGATTCTGATTGAGTCTAACTCAATAGTGATCTGAGAGCACAGAGAAGAACTGCTGCTTTAGGTTTCCAGACCTTTAACTTTTTTTTTTGGGGGGGGGGGGGATGGGCATCACTGCCCTCTGGTGGGTGTGGGAGGCCCAATCTTGCTCCTGGCTTTGAACTGCCAAGCCAGTGGGCTGCAGTCCCGCACTCAACCACTACGCCACCAGGGCTCATTCCCAACTTTTAGCTCTTTTAAGGGCTGCAGAGTGGGTGATGGGTTCAAAGCACTGACCTTATGATTGGCATCTGAGTGTGTAACCACCTGGCTACTATGTGCCCATAGACAGCATCCCTTGCAAGTCCCTTAGTTCCTGTCTTTTCTCAATATTTATTACTTTTTTGTAGTATGCTGTAGTTTGTGCACCTAAATTCTTATCTTATTTAAAACTAGTGTCATAAATTAGTATAATTGAATAGCTAAAGTATATTATAGCATCATATCTAAAAATCGAGGGCTGATGCAGTCTATGCAATGAATTTTTTTTTCTGAATCAGCAGCTGAAATCACCCCTGTGACAGGCCTGAAAAACCAAAGGCACCAAAAAGCAATCTTTCCTATGAGGCTGGTAATTTGCTAATAATTTAATCGAAATGTTAAGCTGGGAATGAAGGAAAGATAGTTTGGTGATGGAAACAGAACTAGAGACCACATGACAAATTTAAAACACCAGTGATGCTTTTATTGCAAACTCCTGTTTTGAACAACAGAAACGATAGCCATGCAAGTAGATCTTTCAACATGGAATACAAAGTTTTCACGTTTCTCTTTTTTCCTCGACTAAGGACATCATCCAGTACAATGCCCTGAACTAGAGATGTCTCGCCTGATAATGGAGTATATAAGATCAATCCTCTCCATACTCTGAAAGAGCACTCTGACTGCTTGTCTTTCAAGATTGGTTTTTCCTCTGAAAAAAAATGTACTTGCATGAGATATTATTGATATTGTTTGACAATTTCTCAATTCTGTTGGGTCAAGTTTTTCCAGAATTGACATGAATATAAATCACTTTCAATTTTTTGGTCTGGTAGCAGGATTTTTCCTTTAGTTCTTTCAGAGTGAGAAATACTGAATATGTTCTTCATTTTTCTAATTCTAATAGTTGAACAGTTCACTGTAATACTTTACTTTCCATTTTCTGTTTTTCCTCTAAAATTTTCTGTTTAGCTCTTTTAATCTATCTTTCTAGTCTTACTTGGTCAGGGAGCTCCACTAAAACATCTTCACCATGGGTGACCTTGCTGGTATGTGAAATAGCAGTTGAATAGTTTCAAGCATCACAGACACATGCTAGTCATCACAATATAGCATAAAATCAGTAGTACAAGAACAAAACCAGGTTGTAACTCGGAATCTACACTCTTCACAGCCATTGAATCTGTTTCAACCCATTGTGACCCAATATACAATAGGATAAAACAGTGCCGAGTCCTGAGCCACCCTCCCAATTGTTCCTATGCCTGAGCCCACAACTACAGTCACTGTGTGAATCCGTCTTATTAACACCCTGCCTTTTATGACTGCCCTTTCACTTTACCAAGCATTATGTCCTTCTCTGGGGTCTGGTCTTCCTGTCCACACGTTCGAGGCAAGATGACATTTTGCCATCACCCTTGCTTCTGAGGAGCATTCTGGTTGTGCTTCTTCCAAGACCGCCTGGCTTGTCCTTTTACCATGCCATTCTACTTTCAATACTCTTTGTCAGCATCACCATTCAAACATACCAACTGTTCTTTGGTCTTCTTTATTCAAGATTCTACTTTCGCCTTCATTTAAGGCAATTGAAAACACCATGTCTTGGGTAAGGCACATCTTAGTCCTAAAAATCATAGTCTTGCCTTTCATTACTCTAAAGATGTCTTATGCAGCAGATTTACCTAAAGCTCCATGTCCTTTGATCTCTTGACTATTGCGTCTATGCACATTGATTCTGCATCCATGCGATCAATCCTCGGCAACTTCAAGCTCTTCTCCATTGATCCTGATGTGACCTAGTGGTCCAGTTGTGAGGCCTTTTGTCTTCTTCACATTGAGTTGTTGCTCTCCACACTGAAAGTTGTAATCCTTGAGCTCCATAAGCAGGTACTTCAAGTCCTCCTCACCTCCACATTTTCACTGTGTCATCTCCATCACAAGTCGCTCATATGCATTCTTTTGATCCTGGTGCCATATACTTCTTAATATAAACAACTTTTTCTGATTATGTGCTCAGCATACAGATTGAATATGTATGGTAAGTGGATACAATTCTGACACCCAGCTTTCCTGAATTAAAGCCATGCAGTATTTCCTGGATCTATTCACATAACTGTAATCCATTTACAAGTTCTTAATTAGCATAATATAGAGTTCTGGGATTTCCATTTTTCTCAAAGCATAGTTTGTTATGGTCCACATAGTCAAGTGCCTTTGTGCAGGGCATAAAACACAAGCAAACATCTTTCTGTGTTCCTGATTTCAGCCAAGATCCACCTGATGTCATCAATAATATCTCTTGTCCCATGTCCTTTTTTATATATGACCTGAACCTCAGGCAGTCCCCTGCCAATGCTCTGGTCCAATATGAAATAGAGCATTCCAGGTTTAAAGGAATAATGACTATTTGCAGCAAGGGACAAGCAACATGGATGAGGAGCAGCAACAAGTCTTAGATTTGATTGATATTGAGGTACTTTTCATCACTTCATATGTCAGTGTTCTATTTAAAGAGTAATGATATTTTACCTTACATTTCAGAGAAATCAATTGTAGGACATTGCTGTTTAAAGAGGTAATTATACCAGTTGGTAGAAATGGCATTTTAAGAAACACTTATTTCTAATAATCAAATTACATTATCAGATATTTATATATTTCTGAATAGAAGATATAGTACTTATTGAATAATGCCATGACAAATGGTTTTAAAGTAGTATCTAATTTGCTTTCAGATTAGATTCTTCAAAATCATAATAAACTTTATGATCTATGTTTTTCAGAGCAGAGAGCTGAAACAACGCAATAAGTGCTGATCAAGATAGCATATATAAATCAGCAGATATTAGATTTGTTCCAGTGATATTCTGATGATCACTCAACAATGGTTGCAACAGTACATCAACAAGGCCACATTAGAAATTGTAGCTGGATTCAGAAGAGGCCATGGTACAGGCGATATCATTGCTGACCTCTGATGGACCTTGATTGAAAACAGAGAATACCAGAAAAAATGCTTATTTTTGTTTTATTGACTAAGTGAAGGTAGGCAACTGTGTGGATCATAGCAAACTATGGACAGCATGGAGAAGAATGGGAATTCCAAAACACTTCATTGTGCTCAGGGGGAATCTTTTCACAGACCAAGAGAAAATCATTCAAGTAGAACCCAATGTGCATGGTTTAAACAAAAGAAAGTGTGCATCAGGGTTGTATCCTGTCACTGCACTTATTCAATCTGCATGCTAAGCAATAATCTGAGGTGTTGGGCTATCTTAAAAAGAATGCAGCAACAGGATTGAAAGGAGGCATATTAACAGCCAGCAATATGCCCATGATCAAACGTTCGGGCTGAAAATGAGTAGGACTTGAATCATTTGCTGATGAATAACAAAGATTGTAGCATTCAGTATGAATTATAACTCAATGTTGAGAAAATCACACTCATCCCTACTGAACCAATAGTTAACACCAAAATACATAGAGAAGACATTAAAGTTATCAAGGATTTCCTTTTACTTAGCTATAAAAGCAATACTCATGGAAGCAGCAATCTAGGTATCAAAAGTCCCGTCGCATTGAGCAAATCTGCTGCACACGATCTCTTTAGAGTCTAGAAAAGCAAGGATGTCACTTTGAGAACTAAGGTGCACCTGAATTAATGCATGGCCTTTTCACTTATCTTATAAGCACATTAAAAAAAGTCCAAAGAACAATTGGTGCGTTTGAATTACAATAGTGGAAAAGCATGTCGAAAGTACCTGGATAGGTGAAAGAAGAAACAAATATGTCTTCCAAGATGTACACGCAGAATTCTTAGCAGCAAAGATACTGAGAATTTGACTCATGTTATGAAAAGAGACCAGACCCTGGAGAAAAAAAAAAAACTTTCTTCATGGTCAAGAAGGGCAATTAAAGAGGGAGACTCTTTTTTGTTTTTTAATAAATCATTTTATTGGTGGCTTGTACAACTCTTAACAAAATCCATACGTACATCCATCATGTCAAGCACATTTGTACATTTGTGGCCCTCATCATTCTCAAAACATTTTCTTTGTAGTTGAGCCCTTGGTAATAGCACCAACCTTCATGAACCCTTGATAATTTATAAATTTATTATTTTCCATGTCTTATGCCATCTAGTATATCCCTTCAGCCTGTTTCCTGTTGTTCGTCCGCAAGGAGGGGATCGTATATGGATCATTGTGATCGGTCCCCCCTTTCTACCCCATGTTCTCCTTCACCTCCTGGTATCTCTACTCTCATTAGTGGTCCAGAGGGGTTTATCTGTCCTGGATTCCCTGTGTTTCCAGCTCTGATCTATGCCAATGTATATCCTATGGTCTAGCCCAATTTTTAAGGTAGAATTGGGGTCATGATGGTGGGCGGGGCAGGGGTCATTAAAGAAGTAGAGGAAAGTTGTGTGTTTTACCATTGCTACACTGCACCCTGACTGGCTCATCTCCTCCTCGCAACCCTTCTGTAAGGGAATGTTCTATTGCCTATAGGTGGACTTGGCTCTCCACTCTGTACTCGCCCCTCATTCACAATGATATGATTTTTGTTGTTGTTGTTCTTCAGTGCCAGATACCTGATCCTGCAAACACCTTGGGCTCACACAAGCTGGTGTACTTCTTCCATGTGGACTTTGTTGCTTCTGAGCTAGATGATCACCTGTTTATCTTCAAGCCTTTAAGTCTCCAGATGCTATATCTATTTATTGCCGGTCACCATCAGCTTTTTCATCACATTTGCTTATGCACCCACTTTGTCTTCAGCGATCCTGTTGAGAAGGTGAGCATCATGGAATGCCAGTTTAATAGAAAAAAGTGTTCTTGCATTGACAGAGTACTTGAGTAGAGGCCCAAATGCCCATTTGCTACTCTAATACTTGATAGACCTATAAATATATGCAATTTGACCTATTTCCCCATCATCATATATAAATATATTTGCATATGTGCGTGCTTGTATTTAGACCTGTATAAATGTCCTTTGCTTCCTAGTTCCTTATTCTATTTCCTCTTATTTTCCTCTTGTCCTACTATCTTGTTCAGCCTGCATTTTGGGTTTTAGTAATTCTGCCTGGTTATATTGCCCTTGATCAACCCCACCAGACCTCCTACATCCACCTTTTCATTGATTTTTGATCACTCCTTCCCTTATCCCTGTGGTTGTTAATGCCCGCTTCCTTTCCCAGCTACCCCTTCTCCCATGCTCCCTTGGGACCATGGGTCCTGTTGGTTTTCTCCTCCAGGTTGTTTATCCCGCCTGTCTTATCCAGGTAGACCTGCAGAGATGTTAATATGTACAAAAAAGAAGACTGAGCAAAACAAAACCACAAAAGAAAACAAAACACCAGCAACAACAACAACAAAACCGATGACAAAAAAAAAAGAGACAGAAGTCTATAAATAGTTCAAGATCTGTTTGTTGACTTTTAGTAATCTTTAGGAATATTTTCCAGTGGAGTCTGGTGGGGGCTCACAAGTTGGCCCAAAGTCTATTTTTAATATTCCCTGGGGATTTTGTTGCTTTACTTCCCTTGCTCTTCTGCTGTACACCCCTAGTGTTTCACATCAATGTGGTGGGATCAGATTAGACACAATTCTGACATGGTGTCTTCAGAGTTGTTCCCGTAGTTCTATGGATCAATGAGGGATGTGCATTCTATGGATCAGTGAGGGATGTCCAGTCCCATAATGAGTCTGGTCCTATGATCCTCTGTGTGCCTTGGCTGCTCTGAGGGGGAATATAGTCCTCAGGGCTTGGTGTGCCAGGATATGTTCCACCCTCTCTTAAAGTATCAAAGTGATACAGTGACTGCAACATGTACCCAAACATAACGGTACTGGTGACGATGGTGCAGGATCAAGCCTTGTTTAGGTCCCTTTTACCGGGGACAACTGTCTACATGGTACCTCTCCAAAACAACAGGCTCATTTGCAATTTGAACACAGATTAACTAGCTCCAACATCACTTTCTCCTGGTGGAAAAGAGCTTTGGAAGGCTGTGGGATAGATCGACATCTGTGCAGAGAGCAAACTGTGTTTGCCTTCACTAAGACATCAGAGGAAGCCGCAGCAGCAGCAATGGGGTCTGGAAACGGTAGACCTGTGTAGCTGAGTCAGAGCAGACTCCCCAGTAAATAAGGAAAGCATAGGTTCACTTGAGCTTACTTAAGGATCTATAATGAATAACTTCTCATGGAGTTTTATCAGTTATTTGGTGCAGTTCAAGTAAGCATAAGTCTGTGTTGACCTTCCTTACTGGGTATTCCATTCCCTAAGGGATTGCAAATTTGAGAGAGGCTTTGAGAGCTTGAGAGGAAAATACATGCTAGCCATACCAGAAGCAGGATTTTTGATGTGGTGAAAAATGCTAAATTTTGGCTACAAATTAGGGGTACACAAACAAGCCCATGCTTACCATGTTCACTGGGTGATCTGAAACTGAGGATAAGGAAATGTGAGGTGACCTCGACCACAGAAGTAGCATGTTTGATCAAGAATCATTTGCACTTTTTCATAGAAATCACATTTCTGTGATTTTTCACAATGTAATTGCTTCTGTGTGTGGTTCTTTTTCATGCTAAATTTCACATTTCCTTGATGTGGTCAGTTTCTATGGCTTCAAATCAGTGGAATTCAAACAGGATTGCATTTCTTTCATCTGAATAATTTATCCTTAAAAACATGGATGTGAAGAGGGAGACTTAGAAATAGAAAGCACTGGATACACAGAATCGGCTCTTGACTTCCAGGAGTATAGAGGAAATTGCACAATAAATCAATTTTTATGGATGCTATTGACTTGCAACATTTGCTGCTTTTAAAAATTAATAGGTGAAATAATGAACATTCACAACCTCTCTTCACCGTCAGTTTGATTAATTCCTTGATATGAAGTACAGATGACAGATGCAATACTTGAAACTAGATTTTCCTGCAATTGTATGAAAGAAAATCAAGATAGAGACCACAGTGGGCAATATTATCTTTTAATTTTTCTCAGTTAATTTGTGAAAAAGAGCTCCTGGCATAGACAAGCTCTATCTGATAAAATGAAAGTTTAATTATTTGTACAAATATTATTGTAAATGTGTATTAGTGTCTCTATAGTCCTAGGACCATCATTTTATATTAATATTACATTACAGTAAAACTGGTAATAAAGTGGTACTTGGAAGAAATTGTGCATGGGATTTTTAAATGGTGTTCAGCCAGCAGACAAGTTTATTAAGGTTACTGAATTATGTAGTGGAAAAATGGAGTTACTTAAATCCTAACCATGGCATCTGCAACAAAACTGAGACAATAAAATGGTTACAAGAAATTAGGGGCCAAAATTTGTAATTTTTATGCTGATATGAAATCCATGAAGAGTTTCAGCTTTCTATAAACTATGCATCATCATTCACATTAGTTTATAGTAAATTCATACAAGCCATGAAAGCCAATCATAACAGAGTTAGGATGATTCCAGAAGAGCAAAGGCAGCTGTAACTATAGAAACAGGCAGGCAAAACACAAAAAGAAGTAAAAAGTATTGCTACAAAATCACAGAGACTTTTAATAAACACAAGCATCGAACTCAAGTTACTACTTTTTGATAGATCCTTCTTCTAAGTCGATACACTTTGGAAGGTGATGTGTCTGTCTCTCCAACACTTTCGTAAAAGAATTCTGCACATTTTTATTAACACCAAGTGCAAATGGCAGTTTGGGCATACTAGAGGAAATTAAATTGTATTCCTCTCCAATGTTCTTTGAATTGCGCAAAGAAAAGATGAGGGCTGTAAGGCTGTAAATTTCCTAATGAAATTCTCATAGGATAGCCCTTCCTACACTCCAAGAATAAGTAGGTGAATTCTTATGATGGGGAAAAAATCCTCTCTGGCATATCTTTCCAGACCTTTTTCATATCAGTGCAACTTTCCAGTAACTTCTGCTTAAGAAGCACCCATGATTTTCTTGTGTCCTTTGGTAAAATCTTCTAAGAGTAAGCTTTTGGGGTCACCCAAAATTTAACTGATCCAATAGATTTCCCCAAAAGCCACTAATCTGTTAGGCTCTTTTTATTTGAAGGCATTCTGGCTGAACTAAAATAAGTGGGTGACTGGTTGCTCTAGTCTGCACCCAGACACTGATCACAGAGATGGGCTTAAACTTATGTACTTGGTTTAGAACAAGACCTTGCATATCAGGATCATATTCTCCTAGCATTACTTTTTGACTTCTCTTTGAACAAGCAGAGCTCTTGGAGTATCTTAAATAATCCCTTAGGCAGAGGGAAAGGACAAGAAGGTATGCAGTTGTCATTTAAATCTTATCAAAAGGGCACTTGTCATTCATCTCCTATTATATGTACTTGAATGGCTGACATACCACTTTCCAGACCCCTGAACCTACATTGAGTTTTGTATCATGTAATGGGAAGCATTCTCTTTAGAGCACCTGGGTGAATGTGCAGTTTATTAAACTTCAGCTGGTATGTCATTTGGTGAATGTGAGAGGAATGTGCAGTGGTTGAAAGGATGAGCTTGGGAGTCAGCCTAGCCAGGGTTTGGAGAAAAAAAAAGTACTATCACTTAGGGCAATGGTCCTCAACCTTCCTAATGCCACAACCCTTTAAAACAGTTCTGCATGCTTTACCCCAAACATAAAATTATTTTTGTGTGCTACTTCATAACAGTAATCTTGCTACTGTTATGAATCATAATGTAAATATCTGATATGCAGGATGTATTTTCATTGTAACAAATTGAACATGATTAAAAATAATAATTAATCACAAAAACAATTTGTATAAATATATTGTGAAATATTTATTTCTAATTACAAATGAAATTCTGTCTTGAAGCATGGTGTAGCATGGATAGCAATCTTAATATAGCAACAGTATACTACATAACTACATCCCGTAGTTCTATGGATCAGTGAGGGATGTCCAGTCTATGGATCAGTGAGGGATGTCCAGTCCCATAATGAGTCTGGCCCTATGATCCTCTGTGTGCCTTGGCTGCTCTGAGGGGGAATATAGTCCTCAGGGCTTGGTGTGCCAGGATATGTTCCACTCTCTCTTAAAGTATCAAAGTGATACAGTGAGTAAAAAATAGAGTATGAGTAAAAAACTAACATTGGTGGGATGGTTGAGATAGCTTCTTTCTCACCAGATCAGAAATCCATGGGGACAATTTTTGCAAGAGCACAACGAAGATCAAATTCCACAACAAGTCTATTTCTCTATTTAAACTTGATAACCAACAAGCTGAAAAACCCCTGTTTCTCAAAGTCATATTGTTGTAAATGGAAGAAAAAGGCGCAACACATTCTCAGACAGAACAGGATATGACTGCAAATACTTGTTCCAGGATTTTGTAACTGGAATTGTAGAGAAATCAGTTCTCACTGCATCACTGTTAATAAGTTCAATGAACTCCTCTTGTGCTGTCTCAGGAACATCTTGAACCCTGACTGTGAGTGGGCTTCTGGCCAGTGCAAATGGGGTGTCAGATTTGGAAAGTACAATGAAATTTCATATGTGAGCATGTGCAAGTGTACTTTTACAGAAATTATCATCGCAATCCTTTTGTCTGGTTCAATGTCATGTTCTTCAAAGATAACAGATAAAGTAGGTAACATATACATTTTATTTTCTGATGATCTTAGGCAACCCCTGTGAATGGGTTGTTCGACCCCAAAGGGGTTGCAACCCACAGATTGAGAACCACTGACTTAGAGTGAGAAATAGGAACAGAGGGCTACCGTTTGAAATAGCAATTGTTACTTTTAAAATGTCAGTAGATGACAAAAGCTAACTAATGAGTCTTGGATATGTTGGCCTCAGCAGAGTGTAAGGGAAGAGCTGGGATACTTGTGTTTTCACTTCTGCTCACTGGGAGTGACCTTTCCCACAACTAGGAGTGACCTTTCCCTCAAGTCATTGTCCATGTTCTTCTAGTCCTTTTCAAAAAGAAAAATTATCCTGTTTCTAAGATGTAGAGCTCTCATCAAATTTAGATCGACAGGCTAATCATCTATTTAAATTCTCATTTTCCAGCTTGGGCCTGCCTCAGCTGAACATCTGCAATGAACCGGGATATCTCATTCAGCATCCTGTTTCTCTTCATTTCTGTCAGAGCCCCTGCATGTCCACAAGAGTGAGTTAAGAAAGGAGACTGTCAGGCAGAACCCACACCAGAACACCATAGATCTGATATTCTTAGCAGATCCATGTCATGTTCTTCAAAGATAGCAGATAAAGTAGGCAACATGTACATTTTATTTTCTGATGGTCTTAGGGGACCCCTGTGAATGGGTCATTCGATGCCCGAAGGCGTTGCACCCAGAGCACTGTGGGCAACAAATGAAGAGCCGAGCATTCTCTCTGGAGTTCTTGTGGATGAAGCAAGGATTATCTAGCTTGAAATTTCCAGTTTCAACCATAGCTTCCTGTAGGCAGGCATTATTGCTTCTGACTGACCACACGCAGGGGAGTCCTTGGGCCTTCAGCAATCTGCCCATTGCCGTTCCCTTCTCATGCCCCATCCTTGCTAATTCTTGCTTGCTATGAGTCAGAACTGACTTGATGGCAGTGAGTGATTTGGATATATATATGTGTGTGTATATATATATATAACTTTATATATCATTTTCTATTTAAAATGTATATGAGATAGATGATGATAGATAATAGGTGATAGATAGATGATAGATAGATAGATCTTACTTTATATATTGGTGACACGGGATATTAAGTATTGAGTTGCAATCCAAGAGGTTGGTTTTTCCAACTCATGAATTACAACTCAGAGAAAAGAATAGCCTGTCTGCTTTGGAGAGATTTACAACTTCGGAAAGCCTAGGGTGAATTTGACTCTGTCTTATAGTGTTGCTATGACTTGCTATCAACAAGATGGGAGAGGATCAATTTGTATTATATATGACTGCCCTTCAAAAAGTCATGTAAAAATACTACTATTTTTCAATTCTTTTTTAATACAAGCTCTTTGAAGCCACCTTGTATGTAAGTTGTGGTTATAAATGAAGAAGAGAAACAATTGGTGCACGTCTCATGAAAGAAAAGAATGGTTCAAATGTATTTACTATCAATGATTATGTCTCAAACTTTATTACTAAAAGATAGATGTGAAAGGGAGAAAATTACTTTAAAAGCTTTAATTTATCAATCAAAACAAATTCAACTTAATCTATATTAAAAAATGATCAGTTTCACATACAGCCCTTTATTGCCTTTGACTTAAAATAAAATTCCAGGTTCTGTTTGAAATAACCCCAGCTGGTTTAAACCAAAGGGGATTTAATTGCTTCCAGAGGACTGGTCAAGTACAGTGTCAATGAGTTTTAAGCAACAATTTCTAGAACAATTTCTAGAATTGCTTGCTGATCTATAAGAAAATGTCCATCTCTGCCCCGAGGCAGAGGGAAACATAGGATCTGTGAGTAGAAATGCTAACTACTTCTAAGGAAAACACCTTCTGCAGATAACAACAGAGGTGCTCAGATCTTGACTCTTTTACATTCATGGATTTCAGACTCACATTGGAATACTGTGAGGTTGCTGGGTGATTCAAATGGTTAATGTCCCTGGTTGCGAAATGAAACATGGGAGATTTGAATCCACCAGGCAGAGACTCAGAAGAAAGGTTTGACTATCTATTTATGAAAGTTAGCCACTGAAAACCCCAGGAAGCACAGTGCTAAGTCCACCCATCTGGATTGTCGTTGAGTTGGTCTCAACAAAAAGGCAACTCGTCTGTTTGGTTGGTTTGGGTGACCTCTTTGACATACCAAAAATAGTGAACCAAACTCATTGCCATCAAGTTCATACCAACTCATAGACAACCTATACGATAGGGTAAAACTGCCCCTGTGGGTATCCAAGACTTTAATTCTTTACAATAGTAGAAAGCCCCATCTTTCTCTCAAGGAGTTGCTGGTGCTTTTGAACCGCTGACCCCACCAGTAGTGGCTCAAAGCATAACTGCTGTGCCATGAGGGCGCCTGTCTTGCATGCAGTTGCTACCAAAGATCCCTACCAAGGTGATCAGCAGCAGCAGAAATAGTGGAAGCAAAGGAGGCATGGCCTCTTGCTCAGGTAAGTGAGTGGAAGTTCACATTTCAAAATACATAGTTTGTTTAGTGAATACTCCATATGTCCAGAACATACGCTCTATCAGAGTCTAAAAATGTAGTCTACTTTTAGACTTTAGCTGGTTATAATGTTGTAAGGAGTAGAAAAAATAGTATGAATTAGTCTACTCTTATAGGTTTTGCTTATATGATTTTCTTTTATGTAAAGAGAGGAATGCATTATGAATCAATACCCTACAAGTAGGCCCTGGTATTTTGAAGTGGGTTTAAATGTGTCCTCTTTCTTCAGATGGCAGTACTCCTCCTATGTGAAAAAGTCTTGGAAGGACAAATAAGGAATTTTCCAATGACTTCAATCACAGCTGTTTCCTCCAGGACCCTTGAATGGGTCATGCTATGACTCATTATTTTTTTCCATTTCAAGCAAATAAGTGATTATATCCATTTGTGAATATTTTTGTCTGAATGAATAATACAACTTATTCAGGAAGTTTGTTTCCCTTTGTAAATGTGTGTGTCAGGCAGGGTTCTCTTACAGAAATAAAAATCAGGACACTAGTAATTCTTTTTATATATTTATATATAGAGAAAGATATATAAGATAAGAAAGAAACAGTTAACTATCTATAAAGCAGTACAGATTACTCGGTGCAACTCACTTGCATGAGGCAACTAGAAGTTGCCTTCAAGTCTTGAAGGCCGCTGAGTAGTCCTCCATAGAGTAATCCAGGCTATCTGGTTACAGGCAGCAAACAGCAGAGCAGGTCACCAACAGTCAGCCAGATGACAGAGTCCGACAGTCCCCAGCTCAAGAGATGTATATCCCAGGAGCGTGGAGAAGTAGGGCCTGAAGGAACTTCGACTCACAGCTCCACAGTCCACGATTAGGTGTTCCAAAGGTAGTGTTGCTTGGAGGTCGAGGCACAGGAAGAACAAGGCATCTCTCTGGTCCAAAGATCCGAAAGCAAGAGAGAGGGCAGGACTCGCTGAGCCCTTCCTATCTCTGCCCTTCAATGCATCCCGTGTGTTCATTGGCCGTGCTGTCAAAATAGACCCACCAATCTTCTGTGGCCATGTTGGTATAACAAACCTACGCAGCACACTGTGTATTAAATACTGATCTATCACTTTCATCCCTTGTAATAGCTTGTAAAAATAGGGAACACTAGTCCCATATTACAGTTGAGGAATTGAAGTTGAGAAAGATGATGCAATTTGTCCAGAGTTATACATCATGGGGAGGAAAAGGAGCTAACATTTAACCCTGGTGTGCCTGACTCCATTTTCCATGCTCTTTAATTCTAGATTGCCACACACTTGGTCCTATCCGATCTAGTGAATAGCTGCTACCTGTGTTTCCTAATGCCCGTGTCCTTTACCAGCCTTCTACGGAAGTATAATTACTGGATCATTCAGTTGGTCTTGCCAACAGCTGAGGAAGAAAGTCAGGGTTCTGCCATCCCACAAAAGACACAAAGTGGGTGATAACAGAGAAAGAGGTAAGGTAATGATAGTTAGAAAAAACGAATCCTGACTTTGCAAGCCGTGATACGGGAGTAAATGGAACATGGAAGGAAATGAGCAGCATTCTTCTGGAGCAGCTCCAGCTGAGAACAAGAGAGAGGCCGCGGTGGTGGCCAGGAGAGAAAAGAAGCACTGCAGAACCAGGAGAAAAAGGAGATTCTCGAGCAGAGTAGAAATGCTATTCCCCTGCGTGTCAGATACATGATCCAGCTATATGGGCAGTTGTGAGCTGTTGGACTGTGGAGAAAAAAAACTGAATAAGATAATTAAATCCTGGTGCTGATTCCCTTACTGTGATCTATTTTTAAGTAGAGTCTGACTCACAGGGACCCTGTGTACAACACAATGAAACACGCCTTGGTCCGATGTGACCGACTCCATCTTTTCTGTGTGGAAGCCCAATAATGAAACCACTGTGCACACCTGCCTTGTTGGGGGTCTTCCTTGTTCTCATGGACATGTGACTCTGCCACCCTTTCTCTGGGGACTGGTTCTTTCTTGATAACTTACCTAAAGTAGGGGAGTAGGAAAGGAAGGGAAAAATGAGGAGCAAATACCAAGGGCCTAAGTAGAAGGAAAATGTTTTGAGAATGATGATGGCAACAAATGTACAAATGTGCTTTGCATACAAAGTATGTCTATTGAGATTGTGATGGGAATTGTATGACCCCCCCAATAAAATGATTTTTTTTAAAAGAAAATTCTCAACATTCTCACTTCTGAGAAGTTTGGTTGTATTTCTTGCAAAACAGACTTGTTAGTTCTTTAGGCAGTCTAAGGTATACACAATATTCTTCACTTATGCTATAATTCAAAGACAATAAAAAATTTCCATTCAGAAATGCATGTGCATTTAATCACTCAATGACTTTGTTTTGTTTTATATGAGAGGTACTCTGGATTTTTACAGTATTACACATTTAGTATCTATGTGCAAAAAAAATTAGAAGTGTACATTCCCCCTAGTGAGATAGTACAAACTTTTCAGTCCACAGGGACAAAAATTTCCTCACTTTCAACATTTCAAATGCTCTTCCTAGATAGAAATATCTGATCATTTTTGCCTTTATAGTTTTGTTCAGAATTATTAATGCAAATAAAATTATATTTTGATATTAAGCTAGTCATTTGCATCTAACACCCAAGAGGAAAATAGATTCACCTGAAAGTAGAAAGAATTACTCAGTGGAGTTTAACTGTTGATTTAGTGAATAATTTATTTAAAACTTTTTGAAATGCTAGCCATTTTACCATGAAACAATGGATCATTTAAAAGTGATTTCATAACACAATAGTTGGCATATTTTTCAGAACCTCCTAAGATTTTTGCAACTTAGTATCAATATATATATTTCAAACTTTATATAGCTCCGAATAATCAAATATTATTTTTAATGCATCTATTTTACCAGGTCCCTAATTTCTTTGGTCTTTAAATATTTGATAACTCTAGTTCTTTAATCTTTCCAGAGGAAAATAGTAAGTCCAAAATAGCTATGCATCCACACAACACTTCTGGATATAAATTGAAAACTAACCAAGACATAAACTGAAAAGTTATGGATAGTGAATCTATCTGTGGGGTGTTATTATCACATCCCTAAAGGGCTCATCTATACAAGTGCAAACATCTTCCCAAACTATAATGAGACTCAGTGTAAATCTCTTCGGGGTCATGTTTAACAGTCTATGCCTATGGAAATCATAAGATTATCTGCAACATTGCTTTGTTTCTTTCTGTTTCTAGCTAAATTAATTCTGCTCTATTGCACAGTTGAGCATCTGAGTGATTTCTAAAACAATAAATATGATGATCCACAGACTCTGAGAGGCTCACTTTAACTTTCCTGAAACTTGGAAAAATAGTTTATATTAATCACAAGGGTAAAAAGTCACTAGATATTTCTTGCAGTGAAAAAGGGTAGGCTACCATATTTAAAAATCCTTCTGTATATTACATTGATTCAAAGTCTGGCTCCACAGTACTCCACCAAAAAAAAATGAAAGTTAAAAACTTAGCTATTTTTAAAGTATTACTTAGCTTTTTCTTCCAGGTAAAATAATGCTAATACATAAGAGGAAGAAAGTATATTTATGATCACATTAAGGTAATGAAAGAAAGTAAATAGAAAGAATTATACTTTCTCCTATAAATAATACATAAAAACTTACAAAGGTAACGAAGGAAAGTTGTGTGTCTATCTCCTTTACTTACAATGAGAAACATATGGAGTAAGTCTTGGGAGACAAAAGAAAACTAAGCAACTCGATTTAAAATGAGCACACCTAGAACTTGAAGACTTCAAAAGGTGTCTGAGAATGCAAAAGAGCAGTTGATAGGCAGAGAAGGTCTTGCTACATCAATGCCCCATATGTTGTATTAGGATACATACAATGCTGACAAATCTGCGATGATCATTCTGATGTATTTGGGTTTTGAGTGAGGAGTTATCTGCAACATTGCTTGCTTTCTGTTTCTAGCTTTAAGTTGTAAAATAGGTTTTTCCAGTAAGTGAAATCCGGGATTTATGAATATATAGGGATAAGAAGTAGAACAAGGGTGTTGGGAGGGGGTGCAGGAGATAGGGGACTGACAGAAGGGATATGATGTCAAATTACCCATGAAGAAATAGGATGTTTGGGAACTGATTGTGGAAGAAATGATATAATTCTGCTTGACAAGATTGAAAAATACAATTACAAGGCATTTGGGTTCATTTCCAAGTAAGAATAAATTGAAAGCATCAAAACACAAGCAAACAAACAGAACCAGGAATGGTTTGGGGGATCACACTAAATCCCAATTTGCCTCCAAGAAAAAACCACAGAGGAGACAGGTACTATAGCAAAATATGGTAAATAAATTAGATGGTACCCAGCTATCAGATAAAATAGCATCTGGGGTCTTAAAATCTTGTCACCAAACAAGCGACCATTTCAGTAAGATGTCAACTAAGTCCCCACGGAAGAAGCACACTGACATCAGTCACAGAAGGATTGTGAAGTACATAATCTGAAGTTGAAGGGAGAGATGACTATCAGAGCCTAAAGTCTGAGAATCTGCTTTGCAGAAAGCTATGGATGACAGTGGGAACCCCAGATTCACTGGTGAAACCATACAGGAAATAAGCCTTCAGTGAACTCGCTCTATCTACAACTGTGGGATAGAAGGAAAGGGGTCACTAAATGAGGTGCATTTATAAGATGAGTATGGAAGGTCAAAGGCAGAAGTCTGACTTGAACAGTTAAAACTTGTCAGCAGACTTCCCCTAGATGCACACAGGACCTGATCTGGTTTCCAAAATCTTATGCATTTGGTGTCACATTGTTTGCTTGCGGCTTTATTGGACATATTAGTGAGTATCTTTGAAGTGACATGTCATTGGGGGACACCCTCTAAAGGTTTCATTGTATGCTTATCATTTGGGGGAGTATTAAAACCAGGACTGATGAACCTATAGAGACAGCAAATGGAATAAAGGTTTGGGGAGGAGGGAGACACAGAGATGATGGTGTGGTGAAGGGATGATGTGATTGGGATCCACATAGAACAGGAATGTTTGGAAACTGATTGCAGAAGCAAATCTAAAATTCTGCTGGACACGAGGAAATGATGGAATGATTTAACATATGAATAAATCCCAAATAATAGTAATAATAAAATAAATTATTAATAGAGTAATAGATTCTATACTAGAAAAAACTGTATTCATATTAACTAGGGAGCCCTGGTAGCATAGTGGTTACATGCTGGCCTGCTAACTCCAGATTCAACAGCTCGAAACCACCAGCCCTTCTGCAGGACCAAGACGGGACTTTCTCCTTCCAGGAAGAGTGAGATTCTCGGCAACTCAGAAGGGTACTTCTACCACGTTCTAAAGGATTGCTCTGCGTCACCGTCAACCTGACCGCAGCACTGAGTTTGGTTTTATTGCTCATATACATCAAATAGAAATGTTGAGCTAACAAAAAAATACACAGGCACTCCTTTTTCAAAACCATTTTTTGGAGAGCTAGCCCAGCTATCACACTGTTTCATAATTCAAACACATCAAGCAGTACTGTACACTTGCGACCACAGTCTGTCTCAAAACACTTTTTCCTTCTCGCACTCTTTGATATCGGCTTCCTTTCACCTCCTACCACCATATCTCCCAACTAATCTCTCAGTAACCCTTTTTGTGGTCATCTCCATGGGTTCATCAATCTTGGGTTTCAGATATTGAAAAAAAGAAAAATATGTAATAAAGAATGAGCAAGGCTATCAACAAAGTCAAAATATATAGGAGACAAACCTCAGTATGAAGACACACACATGGAGAAAACACTGACTATCCAATTGGGCCCATCATGTATCAGAGGAAGGATCAAATGATAAGATTTTAATCGTTCAAGTCAAGGCTATCATTTTGATCTCTATAGTTATCTTCCCAATACTATCTGTTTGTTTGGTAACTAGTTTATTCCTATTCCTCAATTATGGTCAGAGCAGTGATTCTCAACCTTCTTAATGCCTCATGTTGTGGTGACCCCCCGGAATCATAAAATTATTTTATTTTGTGGGGCCGTCACTGCCCTCTGGTAGGAGTGGGAAGCCCAGCCTTGCTCCTGGAGAACCACTGCTGGATTTGAACCGCCAAGCCAGTGGGTCGCAGTCCCACACTCAACCACTACACCACCGAGGCTCAGCCCCCTTTAAATTATATTTGTTGCTACTTCATAACCATAATTTTGCTACTGCTATGAGTCAGGTGACCTCTGCGAAAGGGTCACTTGACACTGAAATGCGTGGCAACCCACAGGTTGAGAACTGCTGGATTAGAGGGAAATCACCACAGGCTTATTTTCTGTGTAGATCTCAGAAATGTATCTGAGGCGTCCACTGTCATTCATAGCCATCTGCAAACCAAAAACATTAAATCTCACAATTTAAGCTCTGATACTATTCCCTGCTTCAGTTTTAGATTATATAATTTACAATCCATGGGTCACGGATGTTGGTGTGCTTTTTCATGTGACTTTAACTAACATGTCACTTAGATATCTGTTTGTTTGAAACAAGCCTTTTAAGCCCAGATGCTGTTCTGTCTGGGAGCTGGACACTATCTCATTTTTTTTTTGCCTCACCACATTTTTCTATAGTATCCATATCTTCTGTGTTTCCTTCATGAGGGCGGGTATCAAGCAGGGTCATATTGTAAGAAATAATTGTTCTTAAATTGGAACTGGGATTTAGTGAAAGCAAAAAACCCATTCCTGGATCTATTTTTTTATGCACTTGCACTTGTCTTCCCTGAGATGTGACTGTCCCCTTTCTCTTCTCTGGACTTGACATTCCATCAGTCGACCCGCTAACAAACATTTCTGTCTGTCCAGGAGACCTCATCATAAATTTGTAAGGCAGCCAATGACTTTTAATAAAAGACCATAACCCAATGTTGGTCAATGAGTAATAAGTGCAGCATAAAGAAATATATGTTGAGATGAGTTTTACAGTCACTGGTAAATTACTTAAGTAAACATTATAAATAATGTGTACAAGTGAAATAATTTTATTTTCATTTCATACCTTCTCATTGGACTTATTAATGAACTATTGCAGATGAATGGAAGAGAATACTGAAGTAATTTCCATAAAATCAAGGTCCAGCCCATCAAGTATCACATTCTCATGACAGTGACTCAAGTGACAACACTGATATTTCATGCAATATGTGCCATATTAATCACTATTTTCTCAATATGAGATTTCAAATAATACTCCCAAATGTTTTCCCCAGCAGATGGTCTAAAGATAAACACAGGAAATTTTCACTAAATAATGTTAGGAGGTTAAATATAAAATAATGTAATTGGCCTGTAGGAACTCGCTGTTACAATCAAGTTAGTTAAAACTAAATAGGGTTGTTTATTGATTTCTTATTCGCTTTTAATATAAGTTCTAAATTCTCCCAGAAAGTCAATTAGAAATGTAAAATTTTTGTTTTGTTTTGTTTTTGTTTTTGGGGGGAGGCATCGCTGCCCTCTGGTGGTAGGAGTAGGAGGCCCAGCCTTTGCTCCTGTGAAGCCGCTGCTGGAATTGAACCTCCATCCCAGTGGGTCGCAGTCCCGCACACAACCACTACGCAACCAGGGCTCAGCCCAGAAGTGTTTTCATGTGATTTTTTCACTCATTTCCCAATCCATTACAGTGTTGGCAATGACATGATATGTTGAGTTTACAGGGGAAAGATGATGGTGATTAATAACCTGCTCTGAAAGGTCAGAGCAAGAGGGAGAAAAGTGTGTTGGACGTGGAGCCCATACTTCAGATTCATTTGAACACCATTTGCCTGACCTTAAGCATTTTTTGAAGAGTCTAAGAGTCAGTCCTCTGACTTCCCCCCAGACAGTGACAATAGCTATCTCAAAGAGTTGCTGTGAAGTAACTAGTACCAAAACCAAAGCAAAATCCCTTACCATAGATTTAATACCACCTCATCGTGACTCCATGTATGGCGAGTAGATGTGCGATCTTTCCTTTCCTGGGTTCCCGTGTTAGGTGGGCTTGAACCTTTATCAAAACAACAGTTGTAAGCTGAGCCCTGGTGGCGTAGTGGTTGTGCGTGGGACTGCGGCCCACTGGGTTGGAGGTTCAAGTCCAGCAGTAAGGCTGGGCCTCCTACTCCCACCACCAGAGGGCAGTGATGCCCCCCCTAAAAAAAAACCCCAAAAAACAAAACAACAGTTATAAGTAATCTGTAATCCGCAGGTAAGACAGGTGCCTAGTAATCGCTGGCAGCAGTATCATATGTGTTACTTAAATGTGAAGGTCAATCAGCAGTTCATACTATTTGGCATTGTCAGAAAATGGAGTCTGTGGTTTGAATGTTCTACCTTATAAAATAATGTATTAAAATTCCTATTTAGACAGTTTAGGATGTATCTCTCTCATTTCAACCCCTCCTTCAGTTTTAAGCCTGTGATTTAATTGAAAACAATCTATGATTTTAAAAAAATAGTCAATCCAAATAAAAATGTAAGCTAAATTACTGTTGAGAGGGCATTTAAAATTTATATCAAGTCCTTATCTGGCAAATCATTCTAGCTTAGATAGCAATGTGTGAACACAGCTCTCAAATAATAAGGGGGAAATGAAGTATGAGGAGTATGGTACAAAAATACTTGCATTCGTCTGTCAAAGATCTTATTCAAAATTCAATCCATTATCATTAACAGGAACTCTGGTCAGTATTAGTAACAGGCAAATTAGTAACAGGTGGTCACTATGACCACCACCCCAAAATGAACCGACAGCGATTGAGTAGACAGTGATTCATAGTAAACTTATAGGCCTGTGTTGAGCTGTGCTTTGAAAGCAGATTTTTGCATCTTTCTCCTGCAACCTGACAGGTGTGTTTGAGTGGTGGAACTGTCTTTGATTATCTGAATTCCAATTTCATGGAATTTGAGCAAGAAGCCTGCCATATTGACTGTTGATCTTTGTACTTTATTTTTTGTCTTTATAGCTTATAGAATAAGAATACTGGTACTCTTATTTCATAGCCTCTATTTTGAAAATCCATCAAATTACATATTAAAAAGAGTAAATTAATATTTGCATTTTTCTATATTTCAATTCCAAATGCTAAATGTCCATTTATGCAGCTTCTACTTTGTATGTTTTTGTGATCTGTTAGCTCTGGAAGGTGCATCCTTGATGTAAAATAGAACAAAAAATACAAAGCTAATTTGAATATGCAAACAGTTTCATTTTTAATGGTCTGTAATCAAATTACAGCTTGTTAGGTAAATAAACGATTACCTTGTTAGTTGCCAGTTTAAACATGGGGTAATAACACATTGATTTGGACGTTCCCTCAGCTTTGACCAGCATACATTGTCTTTGACTCTACAGGAATGGTGAGTATATGGGACAGCAGACCTGGTGGTTTCATGGTTACACATTGGTTTACCTGAAGGCAGCAGAGTCTCTCTAGAACAGGTTCAACTTTTTAAACAGGGGACCAGTTCACTGTTTCTCAAGCCATTGGAGGACCAGACTATGGTTTTTAAAAAAAGATCCAAATTATGAATAAATTTACTGTTGTCCCGGAATGAGTCAGCTGCAAAGCAGGAGAGCAGCGGTGGCAAAAATACCTGGTGGACCCGACAAATGTCCTTGGTGGGCCACATGTGGCCCGCGGGCCATAGTTTGAGGACCCTTGTTATAGGGGATAAAAACCAGGCTTTCTACTCTTGTATTATCTACCCTATCCTCGTCACTGTGAGTTTGAATCAGTGGCAGTGAGTTTGGGTTTAGTTGGTATATAAGAACATTTGTAGTTGAGTTCAACTATGGGATTAGTTTACAGGATCACCTCACCCATACACACACACACACACACACACACACACACAATCCAAGTTCTGGAACTAAAGGCAATGCAGCTACCTGTTCCAGGACCCAGGGAACAATTCCTGGGTTACCACCCAAACAGGTAAAGGCATTATAATAATAATAAGGAGAACAGTGCACAGAAACATGGAACTTTTTATCTCCAAGTTACTCCTTATCTGCAAAAACCAGCGTATCCATGACTGACCTGTAAAATTTGAGTGTATCTGTCAATTCCTGATTATGTCACCCATGAACATATATTATTAAATGTTCATAAATCACATAATGAATTAAGTCAATATTAATACCACAAGGCACCTAGAGATTTAGAGACGAACTCTTAAGGGAATAACATTCTGTTGTGAATTTTAAAAATTAATTAGTTCTAAGTGAAAAATTTACAATAAGTTAAAAAAAAGACCCGCTTGTTGCTATTTTGAAACTTTCACTCAAACATATAAAAAAGCATTTTAACTATGCTTCAAGGATACAAGTAATGTCAGTGGATATGACCTTTGCTAAGACAATAGATCTGGAATGGTTTTATATATTGGCATTTTGAACACCTTAAGTGGGCAGTAACACAAAAGGAAGAAGTGGGCATTCAACCCTAAAGAGGAAACAAAACTAAGTGTTAGAACCAGAGAGAGAATAGACTCACTTAAATTTAATGGGTGGAAAAGCAAGCAGACTGAATCCAATCTTTTCATTTAATCGCCTAACTTCAATTACTCTAATTGGGTTCCAAGTGCCCTAAATATATTTGAATAATGACTGCCAGCTCCGTGCTGGCAATCCTCTTTTTCCAAGGTGGCCAATGTATTCCCAAGCCACGTGTCTGTGTGAAGAGTCTATCCAGGCCACGGAGCTTCACAGATGGGAAGAAGGGTTCCACTTCCCTCACTTGCTGCAGCTTCATTGACAGGAAATGGTGACGATATTAAAACCAATAGAGCAGAGCTGTATCTAAAAGCAATTAAGAAAATGATATGTAATACCATGATGATACACCCTCAAAAGGGCTTCAAAAATTATGCATAAACATATTCTCCATATGACAGGAAAATGCATCGACTTTGTCCAAAGTGAAGCTGTCGTAAGTAATCTCTGTGTGAAAAGAGATACCATGGATCTCCTTGAAAAGAACTGTTTTTAATCTATTAAAAATGGTACACATTTTTACAGAAAATAAGGTGACTGCTCTGTCCTTATAAACCTGATTCACATGAACTTTTTTATGGGCCTACATGTTCATAGGCAAGGAGCAAAACCTATTTGGTGGGAGGCACTGACATTTTGATTGTAGGAAGAAGGAAATGGCAATAATTTCTCAGAAGCTGGGCAGATTATAAAAGAGATATTGAAAATGCGACCCAGGCTGATACTGTAACACTTCTAAAACACAGAGAGTCGGCAGCACTCTGATAAGATGCCCCCCCACTGAATAAAAGTACAAGGATTGAATAAATCAAATGTCCACTATGGTGAGCCAGCAAGCACATGGAACCATCCCCCTCCTTGTTCTTCATGGGAAACAAATTACATGACCTCAGGCAAGATGAAAAATCTCTGTGTGATAACCCCCCCAAACTCCCTAACCTTTTCAAATTCAGTAAGGTGTTTTATGATAACAGATCTCCAGTTAGATATATACAAATTGCCTGCAGCACCCAATAATTGTTCTGACCAGCGACATGCTTGTTCTATCCTCACAACCCTGACTTTTAAAAAACATGGGCTCTATTGATTCTATATAATAAACATACCCGCCTAATAAAACCCATTGCCATCCAGAAAATTCTGGCTAATCGCAATCTTGCAAAAGATAGAACGGGACTGCCCCTCAGGGTTTCCAAGGTTGTAAATCCTTACAGAAGTAGACTGTCACCTCTTTCTCCTGATGTCGACCTTTCAGTTAGCAAGCAGACACGTGCTTTAAATACGGCACCACCAGTAGTTCTTGTAGTAAACTAAACAACTGCCAGATGTCCTCAAAGTCACCTGTGATTGGTCAAAGTTTCTAGTCCAGGTATAAAATGGTACATTGTGGATTCCTTTATTAAAACAGGAGACGGGGTTTCAGACAATAATTATTTATTAAGATCGTCTCAGGATAAGAGTAGAATGATGCCATCCATTATCTTGAGACGACCTTAGTACATATTGTCAGATACCTTGCCTCCTATTTTAATAAAAGAATCCACATGTCTATGATTTCTATACTCCTGTAAAAAGTGATACTCTCGGAATCTCACAGGGGCAGTTCTACCCTATAGAATAGGGTAAACACGAATGAGGATTGACTCCACTACCCTGAGAAGTGTCTTCATATTACATTCTCCATAAACTCACTTTGTCGTTTACCCCAAGTAGCCGTGAAAAAGCAATCAATATATCTATCAAGCCCACTCCCAAGCCTAACAATGCTAAATTCAAATTCTAGTGTTGCTACTTGCTGAATATGCATGAGTACATTCCTTCACATTACCTTGTCTTAAATAGTTTGCTCTCCTTTATCTCAATGACACATAAGAACATTTGTGAAGATGACACGGAACCAGGTAACATTGTGCTCTGCTGTACATGAGGCTGCTTTGGCTTGATAGCGCCTTACAACAACAGCAGCACTCACAAACAAAATCCACGATTAAAGAGTTTATGAAGAAGTTAGCTGGTTATAATGACAATGAGATATGTTTGGGATAGAGTTGTTTATCAAGACATACTATAAAATTCTTTCAAGTGTGTTAATCATTGCCCAAGAATGTTGAAAGCCTCAGCTCAAAGACACTGAGGTCAAGCTCTATGGATCAACAAACCCAATTGCTGGAAGTGCCCCCATTCCAGAAGTACTACATTCCAGGAAGCCTCAGCCCAAAGGCTGAAAGCTCCACTTCTATGGATCAGCAAGCCTGGCTCCCCTAATGAAATGCGCAGAGACATCCCACCCCACAAGTCAGCCTTCTGAACAAAAGCATTCATTGACTTGTTCTGTGAGTTGGGAAGTTCATATTTCTGTTCCATTCTCTATCTCCTGATTCTGCCAGGGTCTTCTGATTCTAGGAAGTTCACTGCTCAGGGATCTGCCTTCCAGAGGAGGTGCTGAAGTCCACACTTTATCTGGTAAGAAGATCCCTCGTCTGGCTTCTCATGAGGTTCATTTTATATGCAGCAGGATGGCATTCCAGGTGAATCTGATCAGTTTTTCTCTCCAAATGTCTTACCAGAAAAGGAAAGAAAGAGTAGTTTGTTGATTCAAAGCTTTTGCTAGAAGACCCACATTAAATAATCCACTTTCTCCAAACACTTACAGGCTTCAGTGTTTATAAAAGGGAACTAATATTATCTACTTCATGGGATTATTGTGAAGAGTGAATGAAATATTCAAAGTGAAGCATAGCACATAGTCTCTATAATAGTTTCTGAATGAATATTCGTTATCCATATAGTTGATTAATAAGTGTAAACTATTTTCCTTTATCATAAACTATGCATATTTGTAAAATAAAATATTTATCCTACAGAAATCAGAATCTTTGAGGTAATTTTGTTTTTCTTGCTGCAGAATGAATAAAGGCATCTAAATGAAGTAGGGTTATGTTGTAGATCTAGCAGGAGGCAGTGTTAGAAAAATCTTCCTCAATGAATGATGAGGGTAAATAATAATATTGATAATAATATTTTTCTCATAGATCTCTTGCTGATAAAAAATGACAACACCAGGATAGACAATTTTGTAGAAACCATGCCACCATGAAGTCTTCTGGCACAAAACCAGGCAGCGTATCCCCTTTTGGGAATGAGTTGAACTCTCCTCTTCTTTACCATGTGCATCTACTACATTGGATGGGGATGGTTCAGTAAGTTTCAGTTCTGGGAATTGTCCAATGAGAATAATGTAAATGAAGGAAACTTTGGAATCTATAGTCAATGTGGAAGAATAAGCAAACCAAACCAAAGTAATTCAATAGTCAGGCTTACATCATATCAATCATTTATAAAAAAAAAACAAAAATTACATGAGTGAGCACTCCAAGAAGTAACTAGACAACACCCACAATAGGTAACACCTAGGAACTTGCAAGCTGTTTAAACAAACACAAAAGTCACACATCTGTCCAAACATTAGAAAAAGAATCAGATGCTCTGAATGTCAGAGGAAAATATAACCCATGAGCTAAATATGACCTAAGAATGAACTCTGCTTTGTTGTCAACTACCCGTCTTCCTTCTCCTTGGAAGCAGGGTAACAGCATGCACCAGAGGAGCAGGTCATTGTGATGCATAAGGTTGGTGTTGGCTGAGTGTTGGCAGTAGATCATCAGACCTTTCTTCAAAAACCTTTCTTCAAAGGTCTTCAAAGACCTTTCTACACTCAAATTTTTGATTCATTCAGGATGTCTCTCTACTTCTTTGGCACGGCCTGGTTGCAGAGTGGTGACCATCAGGCTGCTAAAGGCAAGGTCAGCAATTGGAAATCACCAGTCTCTCTGGGAAAAAGACAAGGCTTACTCCTCCAGGAAGGAGTTCCAGCCTCCGAAAACCACAGGGACAGTCCTACCCTGTTCTGTAGGGTCATTTTGAATCGTAAATAACTCAGTGACAGAGATTTTGTTTGGGGGAAATAAGATGATTCATTTGACTTGGATTTGATAGACAATATATAATCAAAAGTAATTTGTAATACTGAATAGGCAGAAAGATTAGGGTACACAATGCTACATAAACCTTTGCTTTTGAAACTAAAGGTTACCCTTTAACCGCTTCATCCTTCTCTTGCTTCACTTACTCAAAATTGTTTTATGACATTCAGTTATTCAATTAACCTGAATCAAGAAATACATGCTTCACTTATTTATCAGCACCTGTTCCTATTTACTTTCAAAATGCTGCTTAAGTATGAGATATAAGCACTAAGTGAAGTAAAAGCTCATATGTTTTTAAAAGAAATCAGTGTTACTTCAATTGCCTGTTCATTGATAGACAATTTATGTAAAGTACAAGAACGTCAGTCCTTTCTCCCCAATACTATCTGACTCATTGATTCTTCTTCCTTTTTCAGTTATTACTGTCTTCAAAGACTATTTGTTTATAGTAGAAAGCAATGATGTTGTGCCTTTGGGTTGACAAGTGAGTACTACCACACGCTGAGGACATACTAGATCTTCAAAGGATATGCAAGCAGACATTTTAAAAAGGTTATAGGAAACAGCTCACATTTGAAATGACAAAAATTCAAGCATAGTGTGTAGTGTCCCTGAGTCGTCAGGTTTTCAGTGCCTGCACAATGGGCCAGCACCTCCTACCCAATGAGCATTCCGGTTCCTTCCTCTTCCAAAATCAACATGGCAAGTCTTAATGATCAGCTAATTCAGACTCTTCTTAAGGAAAAACAGATCCCCCGGAATCAGCACAGTTGTCATAGCTGCTACGGTTGTCATGAGTTGTGCCATCAGGACCTGTGTTAAGGATTTGGCAGATGACTTGGCCCTTGTTTATGTCCCGGGAAATAAATAGGAGGAAGGGATGATGGACATCCTACACAGGATTTTCCTTAGAGCACACTAAAATATTGTCTCTGGCAAAGACTATCATGTAACTTCTAATTCCAGCCAGAGCAGGTCAGCAGGAGGAAGAATGCGGTCTTAATTTGGTCCAGTGCACCATGGACATCTTCAAACTCATCATTCTTAATCTGGCAAAGTATAGCCCTAAATGCAAATTGTTTGCTGTTATCTACGTGACTTAGAAGACAAGTGGATTTCCCATGAATTGCATTACTGGAAGTTTTAGCAAGCTGGACTCCAGTTGGTTACACGACTTTATGAAGGAGAGGCTGAGAGTACACCTATTAAGCTGCCATGGGTGGTTTCTTGAGGTGAATAAAGATTCCAGTGTGCCAGTTTGGACTGAAGTGAATGTTGCTGGTGTCTCCCTGAAAAAACATGCTCTCTACTTTAGGCACCAATGGAGACAAGAAAGAGTGGAAAGACATTCCCAAACAGGTGGTCCGCAGTGCTTCTATGGTGATCAAACAGAAAGACTATGCTTCCTCAACCATAGAAGTATCTATGGCCTCACAGCTGTATCCTGATGCTGAATGGTACTTATCTTGTATAGCTCTTAATTGGTTAGCATAAAATTGTTCTGTCACCTCAGAGACTTCACTGCTAATGTTTTTACTGTGTGCTATGTAACTTTGGGTACCTTCACTCAGACATCCCCAGTCCAAATCTTTTTTTCTCCAATCACATCCTGGGCTACAATGTATCAATCCAATATTGCAGTTCTTGTTTATAGTCGTCCTAATGGATCTGTTTATGTGAGAAATATTCATCAAACTACCATATATCATGAAAGATCTACTTAAAACAATGCAAATATCTGTTACGCCAACCACAATGCTAAATATACCAAGAATGATGCTAGAAAAATAAATAAATAAAAGCAATCATCTCTGGCCACTATTTTTATTATTACTAATACTAACCCAAATTTGTATCATATACTATTTTTAAACTCACAAAGATCTTTCAAGTACATTATCTTGGGCAATTTCACAAATGCTTCACAAAATTGGCATTATGTACCCATTTCAAAAATGATGGAATTGAGACTCAGTAAACACTTTTCTATAATTCTATGAATTTTAATTTACAAAACAAGATTGAGTTTCAGTAGTGCTGAGACACATGTGTTTGAGACTGTGTTATCTAGAGAAACAATTCAAGTGACACATAGGTATAAGAAAGAACTTTACATCAAGAAGCAATTTTATGTCAAGAAAGTATCCCTGTCCAACTGTTGTGCATGTGTCCAATATCAGGCAGAGGTCTCTTCTGATTCGCAAAGCTGCAGACGGTGATGCAGGAAGGGACAGTGGGAGGCAGGAAGCTTACAGGACAGTGGGGGCAGGCTCACATGCATCCAAGTAAGGCGACATGCCCACAGAGACATCATCCAGCAGTGATCTGATTGATAGCTTGTAGCTAACTCTACACTTTCATGCCCAGAGTTGCTGCAACAAGGGGCTCTCTGCTCTGTTGTACACAGGATACAACATCGGGTGTACACAGGGTGATGATGAGTTGTAACCAATCCCAAGTCTCTTCACTACAAGGAATAGAAATTACAACCTTAATACTTTAATAAATGAAAGACAGTGTAAATTGGGTGGAGTTAGAGAATTAAATGAAAGTGTATACAGAACAGATCCTTCATGTTTTAAAATGCAATTGTATTAAACTAGAGTATAAAATATCACATTCAGAATTTAAATATGAGGAAGTGAAATGTAGTTACACATATATCCGAATGATAACATAAAGCTTCAGGGCAGCATATATCAATTTAGTCCTTAATTAAAATAAACAAAACTCTATATTATCATAGCTCTATGAACTACTTTATCTCTATGTCACGTGGGTGATGCTGGTTTTAAAAATAATTTTCTGAATTATCAGTGATTTTTTTGACATTTGATTCTCAATATCTTTCTCTGAGAGCTATATAGCTGAAAGATTGACTCTGGTTAAAACTTTTGATATAGTTCTTCCCTAACCCTCTTCCCTTATCTCATTTGGTATCAGCTATTCTTCAAAAGCATGTTTTCCTTTTTAAATATTTTATTTCATTTTTTAAATTTTTCTTTTAAAATATTTTTATTGACATATCTTACTCATTCTGTTTTATCCCTTCCCATCGCCTACAGTTCCCATCAAGTGGAGCTATGAAATCATCAATGCCATCACCTCCCCTATCAGATCCCACTTCCCATACTTTGGGAACCCTTAAACCTATCAATGTCTCCATGCACCAAGTGAATTAAATATACAAATGAACATATGCAAAAATCCTCAACCAAATCTTGGCTAATAGACTACAAAAGAACAATCCAACATGACCGTGTGGGATCCATACCAGGGATGAAGGGATGGTTGAACATTCAAAAAACCATCAACACTATGCATCAAATTAGAAATTAAAAGTACAAGAACCACAAGATAATATCATTAGATGCAGAAAAAGTGTATGATAATATTCAGCACCCATTCCTAATAAAGGCACTCAAGAAGATAGGATTAGGTGGAAATTACCTTAAAATAATAAAAGCTGTATACTAAAACCAATAGCCAGCATTACAATTAATGGAAGCAAAAAACCAAAAACATTCCCATGGAATAATGGGACAGGACTAGGATGCCCTTCTCCCCATTTCTATTCAACATCATCATGGAAGTCCTGGCTAATAATAGAGAACAATAAAATGATACCAAGGGATACATTTTGAGAAAGAAGTGAAATTATCATTATTTGCAGATGACATGATTTCACATATTGAGAACCCCAAAGAATCCACTATTAACTTGCTGAAAATAACAAAGGGATATGATAGAATGACAGGAGATAAGATCAACAATCAGAGGTCAATTGAATTGTTATATACGCTGATGGGATTACAAAAAAGGAGATCAAGAATGTAGAATGGTTCACAATAGCCAAGCATAAATGGAAATATCTAGAAAAAAACAAAGTATCTGTACAAGGAAAATTACAGAACATTATTACAAGAAGTCAAAAGGAATTTTCACAAGAGGAAGAGTACCCCAGGCGGGTAAATCAGAAGACTCAATATTGTAAAGATGCCAATCTTTTTCAATGCTCTATATAAGTTCAATGCAATCTTGACACAAATTCCAGCATTATTTTTCAAAAAATGACTACCACTTCATATGGAAAAAGAAGAAGCCTATGATTGGCCAAGAAATATAGCATATTGACAATGATCTTTGGAAAAGGTCCCCCCAAATCAAATGGGAAGTACTTGCCCTTTTCAAAAAATGGTGCCAGAAAAACTGGATGTTAGTCTGCAGAAAAATGAAATAAGACCCATATGTCATTCCATGCACAAGGACAGATTTGGGGTAGATCACAGACCTCGAGGTAAAACCCAGGCCTGTGAGGATCATCAATGAAAGGATTAGGACAAAGTTAAGAGCCTTAGGATAGGTAATATATGGCCGACCAGAAGTTAGGAAGGATGCACACCAAGAGGAAGATAAAATAGATGAGGGGGACATGCTAAAGATAAAATAATTGTGCACATCAAAAGATTCCATCAAGAGAGTAACAAGAGAGTCCACAGAGTTGGAAAAGATATTTAGTCTGGCATATCAGAGAGAGAGGGCTTATTACTAAAATCTACAGAAATCTGCAAGCTTACCAAAAAAAAAAAAAAATGAATAGCCCACTGAGGACATGGGCAGACGATTCACAAAGGAGGAAGCCCCAAAGGCCAATAAACATATAAGAAAATGTTCCTTATCATTAGACCTCAGGGAAATGTAAATCAAAACAACTATGAGATACCACCTAACACCCACAAAGATAGCCCAATAATAATTTTAAAAAAAAAACCCAGAAAGCAATGAATGTTGGAGGAGATGCAGTGAGATAGGAACTCCCATTCACTGTTGGTGGTCTTGTAGACATTTCCAGCCACTGTGGAAAGCGATTTGGCAATACCTAAAACAGATGGAAATTGAGTTACTATATGAACCAGCAGTCCCACTCCTGGGCATATACCCAGAGGAAATAAGAAACAGACCATGACCAGTCATCTGCTCCCGATGTTCGTCACTGTGCAGTTCACAATGGCAACAAATTGGAAACAGACGAAATTTCCATCAATAGATGAATGGCTTAAAGAACTCTGGAATATTCACAAGAAGACACACCATCCTGAATTCATTTAGGCTGGATTCTTTCTCAGCCTGCAGTGCTCTGGTTTCTTAGTGCCAGGTAACATGTTAGGTTGCTAACTAGTAGGTCAGCAGTTCCAAACCAACAGCTACTTCATGGGAGCGCGATGAGTCTCCCTACCCCATTAAAGAAATACAGTTAAAAAAAAAGAAATACAGTTTCTTAAACCCAAAGGGGTACTTCTACCCTAACCCCCTAATGCATTGGTTCTCAACCTTCCTAATGTCAGAACTCTTTGATACAGTTCCTCATGCTATGTTGACCCCCCCACCATAAAATGATTCTTTTTGCTACTTCATAATTGTAATTTTACTGCTGTTATGAATCGCGTGACCCCTGTGAATGGGTCGTTCTACTCCCAAAGGGGTTGAGACACACAAGTTGAGAACCACTGCTCTACGGTCACTATGTGTCAGAACTGACTTGATGGCAGTGAGTTTGGTTTCAGTTTTGTGGAATGCTCTTCCCATAAGTGTCTACATAAGTAATCCCTCCCACCTCTTTTAAATCCTTGTGCAGGTCACGCCCTCTTTATGAAGTCTTCTCCTCCTATTTAGCACAGAAATCTGACTGCCTACCTGGTAAACCCCTTCACTTTACCCTACATTCCCAATTTTCAAAACTCTTCATTACTGTTGTTTTTTTTTAATCAAGTCTTTTGGTAGGTTCCAACTCATGGCAACACTCTGTGTAACAGCAGGAAGCATGACCTGGGTCTGTTATGTCCTCACAATGGTTCTTATATTTGAACCCACTGTTGCTGCCCTTGTGTCAACCTACCTCATCAAGGACCTTCCTCTTTGCTGCTGGCCCTCTACTTTACTAAGCAAGACATCCTTCTCCAGGGGCTGGTCTCTCCTAACAATATGTTCACAGTGTGCTAGACAAAGGTTTTGCCATGTGTGTTAGTTTGGAAAGACTAGAGAAACAAATTCACTGACACTCATATGTCTATAAGAAAGAGGTTTATATGCAAGATCAATTAAACACTGAGAAAACATTTCAGCCCGATCCAGATCACGTCCTTAAGTCTGATGTTATCCCATATGTCTGATAGCAATCTCCAAGGTCCTCTTCAGATTCACAGAATACATACAGTGATGCTGAATGCAGCACAATCACAAATCAGTGAGTATAAAATCTTTGGATCCAGTGGCATTGTGAGCATCTCAGATCTGGCAGTAGTTGCCACATGGCTCTTCCAGTCCCAGGGTATGGGATGCATCAGCATAGTACCATGTGTCTTGTCAGTAGAACATCTCCCAGAGAGTGAAAAGAGTCTTTCCCAACTCCAAGAAGGTAAAGCCAGATTTCTCAGAACGCTCAAGAGAAAGCCAAGCCACAAAGAGGTCCTACTGGCTATGATCTGAGTGACAGATTAGATTTCACCCGTTCACTTTTAATCCTCTCCAGTCCCAAACTGACACTAGATTCTGTAATTACCACATCATGTTTGCCTCCAAAGAGCTCTAGATCTTCCAAGACAGATTTGTGTGTTCTTTTGGCATTCCCTGGGATTTTCAACATTCTTCACCGGCACCATAATATAAATTCTCTATATTTCCATAATTATCACCATTAGGCAATAGCATTTACCAAATTCTAAGGAACCCCAGTGGCAGTTTGGCTATATGTTGGGCTTCTAACTGCACATGTAGCAATTTGAAAACACCAGTCCCTCAGTCAGGAGAAAGATGGGCTTTCTAGTCCAGTAAAGAGCTAACACGAAAGGTCCATTCTGCCCTGCTGTATTGAGTTGCTGGAAATTAGCATTGATTCATGATATTAAGTTTGTTTTTCAATTTTGGAAATACTGGATCGTTTACTGGTTAAGATCAGTTATTTGGTGCTTACATTAAGTGGATAGGTTTTTGTTTCTTTTTTTTTTTTAATTGATCAATTCCAAGTGCTTTTGCAGAAGAGTAGCTTAAAACATGCACATTTTTTTTTAAGAAATGGAAGCAGCCATCAAGAAATCAAAATATTACTTTAGTTAAATGTGCTGCGTGATGTATCTTTAAAATTTTGGAGAACAAGGATGTCACTGAGAAATAGCATGTGCTTGACCCAATGCATGATATTTCCAAGGGCCCCATGTGAGTGTGAAGGTTGGTGTTGAAAAGGAAGATAAGAAGAATCAATTTGTGTGAGCTGTGATGTTGGCAAAGATTAGGGAAAGTACCATGGACTGCCAAAAGAATAAACAAATCTGTCTTGGCAGAAGAACAGCAAGAAGACTCCTTAGAAGTGAGGATGGTGAGACGTCATCTGATGTACTTTGAACACATTATCAAAGGCAGCAGTGACTGGAACAGAGCATCATGCATGACAAAGAAGAAGGACAACAACAACAAAAAAAAAAAGCAAGATCCTCAAGAGGATGGATTTAAACAGTGGTTGCAACAAAGAAATCAAACATAACAAGAATAGCACAGGACCGGGCCATGTTTTACTCTATTGTACATAGGGTTGCTGTGAATAGAAACAGACTTCACTGCACTAAATCACAACATTCAGCAATGTTAGCACTTCACTTCCAGTTCCAACTTATTTTGTATCCTTTCATGGTCTGAATATATACTTTCTAGAAAGATACAGGTAGCTAGTTTCTCTGCTTTTGAGGATCAAATATTTCGAAGGGACACAAGAGTTATCCTGATTTGTTTGTTGTTGTTCTTAGTTACCATGGACTAAATTCTGGCTCATGGTGAAAAGTTTTTAAAAAGAACAAGGGAATGAATATATCATGTGGTCAAATTAGGACAGTTATGTGTCGAGGTTGGTACCTCTCACCCTATTTATTCAACCTTTCTGCTGATCAGCATTTATAGGGCTGGGTTATTTGAAGAAGATTTTGATATCAGAACTGGTGGGAGACTTGTTAATGATTTGCTATGTGCAAATGGCACCAACTTGCTTCCTGAAAATGAGAAGAATTTGAAGTACTTGCTAATAAAGATCAAGGATTGCAGCCTTCGATATGCATTATAAGTCAATGTAAAGAAAACCAAAATCCTCAAATTGGACAGATCTATAGCATCCAAAATCAATGCTCATGGAAGTCGAAGTCTAGCAGATTAATCAACAAAGTGCATTGGATAACTATGTTGCACAAGACCTCTTGAGAGTATTAAAAAGCAGGGATGTGACTCTAAGGACTAAGTTGAGCCTGGCCCAAGGCATGGTATTACCAATTGCCTCCTATGCAGGTGAAAACTGGGCACTGAGCCAGGAAGACCAAAAAGGAATCAATGTATTTGAACTATGGTGCCCGTGACGAATACTGGAAGTACCATAGACTGCCAAAAGAACGAACACATCTGTCTCAGAAGAAGTACAACCAGAGTGCTCTTTAGAGACAACCGATGGTAAGAATTTGTTTTGTGTACATTAGACATGTTTTCAGGAGAGACTAGTTACTAGAGAAGACAGCTGGCTTGGTAAAGTCTCAGGGCAGCAACCAAAAGACGTCTTCAGCAAGACGAGCTGATGCAGTGGCTGCATGGTGGCCTCAGACGTAAGAACAGTTGCGAGGACAGTGCCATTCTCCTTTGTTCTCGTGCCTCTAGGGGTGGCTGTGGGTCAAACTGACTAGATGGCATGTTTTCCTCAGGAACCCTAAAACCAATCTGCTTTCAAGAACTCTAGCACCACACCTTTTTCCTACTGAAATACATGAATAAATAAGGAGATTTAGTTTACCTTTCTATTATGGGAGAGCTTTTTAAAATAATTTCAACAAAGCAATTTTCTGGGTAATATTAATTGATTTCTTTTTCATTTTGAACCACAGGGAATACGTATATTGTCTAAAAAACTCTGAGCTCATTACTCATGCCCTATATCCAGTGAAGCATGTGAACTTCATCTTCTTTTTTTAATCTGGAGTTTAACTTTCAGACACTTGACTATAGTCTCTGTTCCAACTTCTCTGCCCTCAATAATCTCACTTCTGAGAACCTTGTGCCTTCAGGCCTGCTTTCTAGATGTTCAGTAATCCTCCTAACTTCCCTTGACCTCCCACTACAGAGTTTCATCCATGATCATTTCAATTTCACCACTCATGTTCAGCCACTGGTGACCGATAAGGCATTTTTCCTCATGAGAATGCAATATATTACATATCGCTATTACGATGAAGCACGTAAAAATCTCATCTTTTCCTCTAAAAGATGATTTCTAAAATGGTATTTTTTTAGTGACAGAAATAACAGTCTGCTTCAATCTACAGAATTGGTAATATGAGAGTAAGACAAAGATAAATCAATTACACACACATTCAAATGAACAATCACATACATATATTTAGCGAGAGTGAGCAAAGAACAGAGGAAAAAGAGGAACAGTATCCAGGTAGTATCTGTCACTAAAATATGGTATGTTCATATTATCCCTGGTGGAAGGATTTTCTTATTTTAATGAATGAAGCAGTATAGAGAAAGAGCAGGACTGTGGAGTTGTGATTTATTTCTGAAACAGAAGGATAATTACACTCTCTAGCCCAGTAAATCTCAGTCTTAGTTGAATTGCAAGCAAATACTGACAGGAACAACTGAATAGTTGTATCCAGGCCGTACAAATGATAAGAAAGACATTTGAATAAGAAACGATTATCCGTAAAGATTTGAGAAAGCTACCATGGCAGTGTACTGGCAGAAACATACAATCAAACCCATGAGCTCCCTCAAAGCTCAATTTCTTGGTTGTTGCTTGACTATTTTTCATACTGATAGATGTTTTGCCCTTGGGCTGCACTGCTTTGCACATAAAGAATGATTTTTACTTTGTTCCCATTAGTTTGAAAGACAAGACAGTGACACTGTGCTGAACACAGTCCAGTATGAACGCTGTATTCAGAACAAACCCACTTTCAAAAGGCCTATTCCAATGATAAAGAAACAGATGATTTTTTTGTGTGTGTCTGAATTTGTGATCCCTGCAGCATGAGGGGAAAGGCATCGAATATGTCCCCTGAATAACAATGAAGTATTGGAAAGCAATGACATTCTAATCACTGCTTCAAATGTCAGTGCAAGGATTCTATGGGTAGCAGCCCCAGAACATAAGTTAACGGCTTTACTGTAAAACCACAAGGGAGCAATTAATGGGAAACTGTTACTAACCTTCATGCATTCCACTGCTCAAGTGTCTAGAGAAAAGGTCTAATTATATTTCTAACCTTTCCCAATGGGCCATGAATGACTCTCCAAATATAGGCTGTTGTGTAAGAAAAACTATGATAAAGATATAAGATTGACATATAATTGAAATTTCTGATAAAATACACTCGTAGTAGAACACCAAATTATGTTGGTAACTAGATTTCCACCAGTTTCTCATTAAAACAGGACTACTAAACTACTAAACAATTCAAATCTCTTTATTTGAGGAAAATATAACAGCAAAACATTAGATTCCATGTTAAGGATATCATAGATATAGTATAAAAATAATACATTAGATTTTATCTATAGGTGCAATTATTTTTAATCAGATATATTTTAAGGAAGAACTAGGAAAATGTTGGAATATCATCCAGGGACCCATCAGTGATCCCATTAAAGGATGGTGATAAAGGAAAACCAGTTGGTAAGCAAAATATTTCTACTTCACAAAAATGTTCAAAAATTGGAAATTTTAAGAAATGAGAAATTCAATATAACTTTTAGGTAGGCACATGTTTAGGGATGATTGCATCCATTCATTTCTACTTAGCTCTGGGTAAAATACCCCTTGCAAGAGATCCTATTCATTTAAAAAAAAAAACAGCACATTTATTCACTAATTTGTTCAAGGTTAGTTTACTAAGGAAAGTAATACAGTTACTGACTTCAAGACACAATGCACAGACATTTAAGAAAATAATAATTAAATAAGTAAAACACACAATGTGATAACTGTATAATGCCCTAGCAAATCAACTGATATTGAGAAGAAATTTGACAAGTCCTGAGATAGGTGATTCAAGAGAACTTGCTGGATAGGCTGGGGGAGATGGCCTTGATGACCACCCAAGTAGGACTGCCCATTCCAAGGGCATTTCTTACTTTTGATACTACTTGACTATGAGAGAGAAGAGTAATTGACTCCTAGTTTCAATCAAAGAAAAAGTGAAAGGTCTCTTCACACTCCAAAGACCCTACCTGATCTCCTCTCTACTTCTTCTTCTGCTCTCCTTCCTCATTCAACAATTTCTTGCTACTTTCCACATCGCTCACTATTCTTGAGGAGGTATATTTGGCTTTTACACAAATCTCCCAGATACTCAAGCTCCTCGTTATCTTTGGGTATTTGCATTCTCCAGACTGTTCTACTTCAAACATATGCATATGCATTTGCTGAATCGACTCAACTCTTTGCTCAAGAATGAACTTCTCAATGTAATGATCAGCAAGCATTCTATTTGAAGTTGTCTTCCCTCAGTCTGCACACCCGTAGCCTCCTCTACTTTTCTTCCTTTCCAAACCCCAGCATTTATTACCTTCTTACACAAACAGCTCTACACGCACACACAGGCATACACACAAAGTATTTTATTTTGATTATTGTTAATGTCCTCTGTTTTCCTCCTCAAATACATGTCAGATGATCTGAGGTCTTGGCTATTCACTGAAATATCTCAAATGTGTCATATAGTCCCTGGCACAAGATAGATGCTCAGTAAGTTTTGTTGATTAAGTGGCTTGAAAGAAGAAAAGTTGCCAATATATAAAAGGGAGGAAACTTTAAGCAGAGATGGAACACCTTGTGCTTGGGCTTTAGAAGATATTGAATTTATCCAGAAAGATGGAAATGATAGATCATGAACATCTCTCTGTTTTTTTCCCTCTATCCCCACTGCTACCGAAATCCAAACCACCAAAGCAGCCTTCATATTGATCCCAATAGTCTCTTCTGCCTCTTCTATCTACTTCATAACAAATGATCAGAAAAAGCTGATTAGTTGGTTGTCTAACACAGATGACAGAATATTTTTTTCAAAGTTTTCCTGTAGAACATGAGATAAAATACAAACCCTTTACCATGTAATATATGGCTTTGCCTACTCTGTTCTTGACCTGTCTCTTAGTCTTCCTACATATAACTTTATTTTTGCCACTGTTACTCTCTGTGATTGACTAACTATGGGAGGAAATTACAGTATGAAGGCTAAATCAGACCTCCTCTTGTAGCCAAAGACAAGAATAGTCCAAGTCCAAGTGATTTTTTAAAAAAATTTTACACATTTTATTGGGAGTTAATACAGATATCATATCATTTCACAGTTCAATCATATCGAGCAGTATTGTTCACTTGCTACCATAATTTTTCAAAACTTTTTCCCAGCATTTTTATTCAGGAGTCATTTACATATTATTTAATTCAATAGTTGAATCATCCACTTATATTCCAGAGACTTATACAATCACCCCACATCAATTTTAGAACATACTTATGAAAAAGAGGTCAGACATGCCTTTACTTTCCAATTACCATTACCCCATTCTAACACCAACAATCCTTCCCATAATGCTATCTCTGTTCATTCTGATTCTCCTTTCAAGTAGTCATGCTGAACTCAACAGACAGTAGCCATGATTTTGGCAGGTTGGAAAAGTTAATACGTTGCAGCAAGGTAGGATAGGAAAATATTAAGTAGATACAGTTCCCTTATGCTTAGTGCCTGTTTTCAGCCAGGCCCACAGACATATCTCTCTCTCTTCTTCACCACTCTGTGTATGTTCCCATGACATAAGTCTGCTCACTTTAAGGTTGCAAAGTGCATTTGTGTTGACAAGTGATCAAAGGATATCCCACTCTGAAAACCAGCCTTTCTAAAGGCATCTAGCTTTTCCCATTCAGTGCACAGGGAAGCCTGCTGATCTGTGACTGGCTCATGGTTTCAGTGCTATGCCATCTCAGATGCAGATCCCTCAGAGTAGTGATCATGCCAGGCACTGGGGTGGCTGCCTGTTCCAGCTACTCAGGAGGCTGTGACCAGTAGAATGCTTGAGTTCAGCAGTGCTGTGCTTTTGTGCACTATGCTGATCTGGTATGCACATTAAGGTCAGCATCAGTATGGTGGACACCTGGAAGTGGAGGATCTCCATGTTGCCTAAGGAGTCTTGAACTAACCCAGGTTGGAAACAGAGAAGTCAAAACTTCCATCCCAAGGATCATGGAAGTATTCCATTTGTAACTCTTCTTTCTTGGTGGTGCTGTGGTTCTTTGTTTCTACTTCTACACAGGGGAATGGAAAATATGACAAATTCTTCAATGAATGTCCTTGTTTCCATACTCTCACCCCGATTTTGGTGGGAATTACAAAAACGATGGCTAGAAAAGGCATGTCAAGTAGTATTACTTCACCGTGCTATGGTTCCTTTCCTACCTTCAATGCTTCTTAGATATATTTTTGTAATCACTGAAGCACTCTGCAATACTATGCAACCATACACACCACAAAAAAATCATATAACTCATTCTTTCTTATTTCATTATTTGTGTCACAAATGAAAACTTTGAAGACCTTTTCTGGTAGTTCTCTGAAACTTCTCCATCAACATCTTATTCTCTATCTCTATGTATTATCTCCTTGGTAACCACATAGTTTTATGTGAGGTTGTGTTTGTTTGCTTTATCACACATTCATGGTCATTTCTGTCCAAAATATGGCCAACAGATCAATTTCTGCTTTGCTCTCTATTAATTTGTAAGTCCCTTGAGGATAAAAGCAACACTTGCTTTATTCTCTATAATCAACTCTATACCTAATACAAGGCTTGAGAAAGCACATATATTACATAAATATATTTTAAATATAGATAAAATTATGATACATGTTAATCATGTATGAATATGAACCATGTTATTATATATTATGAGTATGTTGGTAAATTAAGAAAATATTACTTTCATTCAATTGCTCTAGAAAGTAGTTGAATGATGTTAAAAAAGGGTTGGTGGCAGAGGGGATTCTCAAGTTGGACTCTCAAGCACAAGGTCAATCCAGGGAGCAGGAAGATGCTTTCTACTCTCATAGAGAAGGGGGCAGTCTAGGTAACCCACAAAGGCAAGTCTAGTTGGTCCTACCAGGGTCACTATGAGTCAGCACATTGTCAGAGAATTGAGATGAATGTGGAAGAAAATTCTAGAGAGACAGTCTGATGGGGCCGGGAGTGGGGAGTGGGGGATGGGGAGCAGAGATAGATTTTCATCAATCAATTCTGACTTGAAGTGACTTTTTTATAACCTTTCCAAGGTTACAGGACTTTATGGAGAGAGATATCCTCCCCTTTCTCTCTGAGGAGTGGCTGGTAGCTTTGAACAGCCCACTTTGCAGTCCAATGCTACTGGACAGTGCTAGATGAAATAGGGCATGCAATATTAATTCCTCGGGATGTAGGTAGAGTTTAAGTTATCCCAGATGGGTTTCAAGCAATTTTTTAAGCACCGTATATATTTATGTAAAGAAATATTCAGAGAAATGTAATTTTACAGGAAAAAATATCTCAAGATATAAATGAAAGTCAGTTTTCAACTCCCTATTTCATAAGAGTGTATTCTTCAGGGATTTCCAACTTTCGTTTTGCAGAATCAAACAGCTCCATTATTTTGAGTAAGCATCGGCACTTTTAAGTGGTTATTCAAACTGAATTGCTGGAGTCTTCCAGGGTTTAGTGCTCACTAAATGTTATATGAAACCAGGAACAAATGGATAATAAAATTCCAGAGACTCACAAAATTATTAACATTTTATTCTACCGTGAGCAAGAAAATAGCATCAATATATTTCTATAAGGTAGAAGCATGTCTTAAGATATATAAGTCATCCACATGCCTGAAGTATGCTCAGGGATATACTGAAAATTTGGTTTCGTTTCTGTTGACATCTCATAAAACAGAAGATTAAAATAATGTTGACGGGTACATCTGAACAACATGCGTCATTAAATAGGGGCCTAGTGGCCTGAAGGACCTTATAGCCACAATTTATTGCCTAGTCAATTTAAATTTTCCAATAAATAGAAAAGCAAAGGCACCTTCAAAACTTATGTTCCCACTAATTCAATGAGCAAACGTGGAATTTCATCCCCAGGGATTTATTTCTATACAAAAATATGGCAATGCTGATCATAGAAAGATCTCTTTCTAAAGAAACTTCAATTGTGTGATTAAGTAACGCAAAACCCAAACACAGCAACTAGACTCGCTGCCATCAGGTTGATTCTGGCTCCGAGTGGCCCTGGACAATGAACAGGGATCAAACACAATATAAAGGGGCTTCCAAGAGATAATGGAAATGATTCCATTTTCTCTTCATTCCATTTTCCAGGAATGAGGTGTATCTCACATACAATCTCAATATGCCTTACCTACTAAAATTATATTGGGGGATTTCAGTTAGAAAGATGATGACTTTTTTGAGAATCCGATGCTTTGAAAATAGCTAAAATGCTAGAAATAACAGCAGATAAAAGGCATACTCATAATGAACCAATTATCAGGTACTAGTCTCTTCACTTCCATTATCTACCACCTATTTTGGTATCAAAGTCTTTCTTGGCACAAACCTAGAAACATTTAAACTCTTTAGGCTTATCTGAACTTTAATAAAAAGATTGTGTCTATCTTATTCACCATTTTCTGTTTGATTTCTAGCCATATCAGGCATTAAATAAATATTCATCATTTAATTGAGGAAACACACACCTCACGCATGGTCACATACACACAGAGGAATGGGGCCCTTACAACAATTCTATGAGTGATGTCATTTTTGGTCATTAAAGCTTCAAAAGAAAAATTTAACATTGCTACCCATTCAATAATACACTATCACCAACATCCTCTCAAAGCTGTACCCATAGAACTTTCTGGTTCTATATTGTTGCTTCTCTTTTGCAGGCAATTACTTGGAAATCTAAACAGATAAGCAAAGGCCAACATAATCTCTGTGGTGAAGTCCAATTTAACCAATGTTGGTGTCCACCGGGTGAACATATTCCAGAAGAGCCATCACGAAGAGGACAGTCCCTTAGGGGTCATATTAAGCCTACCTTTTTAGCTTTGCCAAGACAAGTCAATAAAAGAGGGCCTTCAAGAAGGCCAAGCAATGTCAGTGAAGTGTCTTGATGTAGGAGGAAGGTATGTTAATTGGTAATTAGTTCATTATGAGTATGCCTTTTATCTGCTATCGTTTCTAGCATTTTATTTATTTTAAAAGCATTGGATTCTCAATGCACTTACCACTTGCTTGCATTCAGTGGTCACTGTGAATGAAGTGTTTTCCCTTCCCTGTAATCCATTTGTAGACTTTGAATATTTAAACCAAACCAAATCCGCAGTTGATGAGTCAATCCTGCCTAACAATTACTTTTAAGACTGGGCAAAGAAGTTCCCTTGGATTTCCAAGGCTGAATTCATTACCGAAACAGATCACCACATCTTTCTCTTGTGAAGCATCTGGGGCTCAAACTAACCTTTCAATTAGCCACCAAGTGCTTAGTTGCTGTACCACCAGAGCTCCTTGACAGAACTCTCAGAAATCAAGCTCTGAGTTTAAAAGAAAAAAACATTGATGAAAAGATAAGAAGAGACCATCACCTCAAGAATAGATCATTATCATGACAAGGGACAAACAAAACAGACAGCTAAAAGAGGAAACAAAATGAACATTGGGGAGCATCTCAATTCTGGATGCATGTGAAACACTTTTCCATATGTCTGCTCAGGTAATCCTCACAAGGACCCTAGCAATTGCAGCTGATAGGGAATTGCTGATGATAGAGAAATTTAACGAAGCTAAGGGGTGGGGGGAAGATCTATTAGGCGACTGTTCCGGGACTTGAACATAAGTCTAACAAAAGCAAACTTAGTTCCTTCCACATCCATGTCCACATTCCTATTTCCCAGGCCAAGGTAAGAGAGTGCAGACAAATTTGCTGGTTCCAAGAGTCAACAAACAGGGATTTTTATTTATGAAATCATGTTTAAAAGCATTCATTTGCCTTTCTGCTTCCCTTAGATAAGGGAATTCCATGATCACTGCATTCAAGGATCACTGTGGCAAAGTCATTTTTATTTTAAATAAAATAAAAGACTTTGGGTAGAGGTGCTACAGTTTCTGCCTGCATACCCGAAGTTTGGGACTGGTTTTATGTAAGAAGTCCTGGCTGCTAGCTGCAAAGTCAGCAGTTTGAAAGCACCAGCCGGTCTTCAGGAGAACAGTCTCTGAAACATCCAGGGACAGTTCTACCCCGTTTTACAGAGCCCCTGGGAGGCCCCATCCACTCAATGGCAGTAAGCTTTGGGGGGTTTGATTAGATTTTCCTTAAAGACCTCAATCCTTGATCTTAAACAATATGATACCTAAAATCCATGAGACTAGATAAGAATCCCTTTTAGGTGTGATGCTAAATCTGGATTTCAGGGTTTTTTACCCTTACATTTAATTTCTTATGAGTTTAGTGTGTGTCCCCTCTTTCGGTGTCTCCTACCACTCAATCATCTGCACTTTTCTTTACAGAAGTAGCAACTTCTTCACCTTTGCAAAAGTCTAGCTGCTTTTTCCCCATACAGAGGAAGCAGCAGGCAGCTTTACCAGCAAGTGAGGTAAAAATTTTATACGTCAAACAGGCTGTTGGGAAAGGCCCCTGGAGCCAGAAGAAGATGAACGATGCCTCTGTGTTCATTGCCTTGCTTCACAGCAGCTCTCGGTGTAAGCATTCGTTTTCTTCAGGGGCAGTGCTACAAAGCACACTTCTGGAACATTCTGAAGCGTTCAAGTCAAACCTCAGTCTTCTAGCATGTCTCTCTCAGGAGCACAGAGTTGAGTTGAGGCCATGACAGGCAGAAAACTGACTTTGAAGTATTTCTCACTTTGGGGCTCTCCTTGTCCGTATTTGTGGTTTTTGAAGTGGAAAGTAAAAGGGAAGGGACAGCAGTGAGACTCTCGCTCGAGAGCTTGGAGAAAGAACATCTTTAATGGGAGAGACCCTGCAGTCAGGCAAAGCAGGGGAGGCAAGTGTTAAAGCGTACGGACATAGTCTTGCTTTTCGTACTACCCTGCTTTCCGCCATGACCTTGATGGATAGACACCGTCAAGATGCTTTAGCTGCCCTTTTTTGGAGGGGGTGTAAGATATGTTGACTTTTCCAAAGTACTTTCCATCTACTTGGCAGAGATGTCAGAATGATTAGTGAGATAGAGTAAACTTCAGAAAACACTTATCTTCCTGCCTTGTAATGACAGAATGAGTATAATTGAGACAGTGTCCTGGGTTTTCATAAATCCCTTGTTGCGTTTTACAATGTTAAACTTTAATAATATAGACTGTAGTTTTGATAGACACAGATAGTAGCTGGCATTTAAAGGCAAATTGATTTTTTTCTCCCCACATTTGAAAAATCTGAACGTCATTTGTCCTGGTCAAATGTAGTTATTTTTTCATATGTCGTAGGATCTAAAAAAAAAAATTGTGCACAATTAAGTAATGTCATGGCCCTGCAGTTTAATGCATTTGTTTTGAAGTCTCCTTTGGATTTTTTTTTCTTTGTCATGCCTCCATGTTTCATGAAAGATGAGTGGTAGACATGATTTTGTGAAAACCTTATATGTTAAATATATCATTTTGGAAGGAGTGTGTTGAATAAAATGAGAATAGAATCATGCTTAATGGAGTATTAATGCAAAACATAATTTATTTACTACTCTTTAATAATAATTTATTTAAAGTATCTAAACTATGAATCACCAAAATAATCTGGACACCTCCTTTGCATGTGTACTAGTCTCTTATTGCCACTATAACAAATTACCACAAATTTAGGAACTTAATACAATATTAATTTATGATCCTACACTCCCACAGGTTAGATGTCTGATAGAAATCTCCCTTGTATCAGAGACTCGAATTTCTTAAACTTGAAGGAAAAATCTTTTCTACCTTCTAAAAGCTACCCACATTTCTTGCCTCATGGCCCCTTCCTTCAGCTTTCAAAGGCAGCAATTAGGGGTCCAGTGTTCTCATGTTACCATTTCCATAGACATCTCTTCTGCCTCTTCTAGTTTTACACATCTTCATGTCATTTATAATTTTGTGTGAGTTACAGAGTCTACAACATTTTACATACTATATGCAACGTATATATAGCTTTGTGTGCATACTTTTGTTATCTACAGAGTCCTCAAGATAAATATTTGCCCACATTGTAAAGGTAAGGAGCTGGGGCTCCAGAATTAGGGAATTTGTGGTGTATATTGGCCCTTTAGTCCTCAAAGTCCATATTGCTCTCTTACATCACAAAGTCCAAAATTCAAAACCATTGCACATCAAGGAACACATGATACTAAAGGAGAAATTAATCCTAATTTAAAATAGGTAATATAGCTTATAAATAATTAAATATCAGACAATGCCATTCTTGCAGTCATAGAACTGATGATTCCTAGGGGAAAAGCTCCTGAGGAGGCCTTTAAGTAAAAGGATGAGTCCAGTGGTTCAATGTCAGGGGAAAGGTCATCATCTGTCTTTCCAATACAGACTTGCCCTCCTTGCTGAGGTGGCGCAGAGTTGGAAATGACTGACTGGCAGTTTATCGGTTGAGCTTGATCCTTCCTAACAATATGTTGACAATATGTGGGAAGAAGTTCCACCAGTCTAGCTTCTTAGAAACACCTTAGCTGTACTTCTTTGAAACAGATTGCTCCATCTGACAGTCCATGGTACATTGAATATGCCTTGTCCCACCATAATTCAAAGACATAAACTCTTCTCTGGTTTGTCTTATTTAGGGTTATGCTTTCTAAAGCTCACGAGATGATTGACAACCTCATGACATGGACCTGGAACACTTCAGTCCTCAATGGAACAGTTTTGCTCCTTCACACTTTAAAGAGATCTTTTGCAGCCGATTTGCTCAAGGTGATAATCTGTTATTTGAATTTGTGAGTGCCAAGCCCATGGACACTGACCGTTATGAATCCAAGTAAGATGTAAGCCGTGGCCACTTCAGAGCGTGGCCACAATGCTCCTGCATTGACCAAGATGGTGCTTATTGCCCCACTTGTGAGGAGTTAGTGTTTTTTTTTTATTCGCATTGAATTGTAATCCATACTGAACAGTGTTGCCTTTGATCTTCATCAGTAACTGTTTCAACTTGTCTCTGCTTGCAGCAAGTGGGGATGGACGATCTGTATACTGAAGCCTATTCATGGGCATTCCTCTTATTTTGATGCTACATACTTCTCTAAAAAGCATTCCTCATGTTTTGATGCTACATACTTCTCTAAAAAGCCCATGATATTGGATTATTTGTTCAACAGACTGATTGAATAAGAATGAAGAAAGGATACAACCGTGATACACATCTTTCTTGTCTTTAAACTATAATTTACCCATCTGTTCTGTTTGAAAGACAGCCTTTTCTTTTGCTTTTTTTGTGTAGGGTTCTATGGGAGCACAATAAAAAGTGCACTGGAATTCACATTCTTCAAAATATTATCCATAATTTGCTGTGATTGGCATAAATGCCTTTGCATAGTCAATACAACCACAGGTAAGTGTTCTTTGAGTATTCTTTCCTTTAAGGAAAAATCCACCTGAAATAATATTTCTTTTTCCATATCCTCTTGGAAATCTAGCTTGAATTTCTGATGGTCCCCTCTCTATGTACTGCTGCAAGTGTTTTCTAATACTTTTCTGTAAACCTGTACTTGGATGCAAGATTAAACAATCATTTCCACATTCTATTGGATTACTAAATATCATGCTTGCTAAAGTGACTCACCTCACTGCCATCAAATCCATGGTTAGTGAAAATGAGAAAGACCCTTCCTGACATGGACTGACATAGTGACTGCAGCAATGGGCTCAGGCATAGCAATCATGATGATGACCCAGACCTGAGGGAAGTGGCTGTCATTTTTACTGAGGCTCATGGTCAGAGACGACATGAAAGAACACCCCTGATGACAACAGCGCCAGCATTGCTTACATGGTCTGGGTGGGCATACTGCAATCACATGGTTCTCATGAGTGGACCAAGAGGAGACCCTGCCTCAAGGAATGCTAGTGGCTTATAGAATTTGAAAAGTGCAAGAAAACAAATTCTTCCCTAGGGCCTCCAGAGGTAACACAGCCCTTTGGATGCCTTGATTCCAAGCCATTTCAGACACATTTCAGACATCTACATCCAGTATTAAGGTAAGATACAAATAAGGGGCAGGTTAAGATTTTGTGGTCATTTCTGACAGAAGCTACAGAAACTAATCTTGGGGGCATCGATTGAATGCATTGAGAAAAAACATAGCTGGTCACCAGAAAGGCAGCTTGGGTGGGTTTGGTTCTGTGGCCGAGAGGAAGAGGAAGGCACATACTGAGAGCTCTAGACCTAATGGGAGGAAGTAAAAAGGATAATTGGGAGAAGACCAAACATTCAACTTTAGATATATATACACAGAGAGAGACATATTTCATTTTCATTTGGATTTTGAATAATCTAATACCTTATTTCTTGAACAATACCATAGGGAGAAAATGGCATTTTCCTTGCATTGTGCATGATCAAGTAGTAATGGATGAACCAGTGAAAATGTTTGCTAAAATAAAATAAGGTTTACATGAGATATTTCAGCATCTGGTGTAGCTCTTGATGGAAAAATGTTGGACAGAATTGCCCAGTAGGTTGAAAAACAAATATCCCATTAATGGTGGGTATATGCCCTTCTATAAATGTATATATTCTCTCCCCATGAAGATGTTTAGATTTTTTTAATGTGTTGAAAAGAAACAATTTCACATAAAGTTATGCTATCTCGCAATAGAGAAAAATGGTGGAGTGATATCTACATCCAAGACAATGGAAAAACACTAGCTGCCTTTATCTTCATACATTCATCAGTGGAACTAGTGAACACATCAATACCTAAGTATTTAAGTGCAGCAATTAATAATCCACTTGTGGTAGATCATTGTTGAAAATAACTGAAGATGAAAAAAGGTGGGCACTTTTCAAACATAAGCCAAGTTAAGGCAAGTGGGGACAGGGGCCAATACCCCGGTGGAAATGCATGTGGCAGGGCTAACAAATACCTCCACCACCCTGATTTCCCATGTGGGCATCTCTGAGTGCCCGGCCTGGGCAGCTGAACCAAAATGGATGGCAATCATTAGATTCTGATAAGTGAAGGACCCACATGCAGGGCAATGTTTCTGGAGAAGTTAATGGAAGGAGAAGGAAGAGTTCACAAAGAATGTAAAATGGATGCAGTGGCTCAAAGAGCTTTCTTAGACGGCGGCTTCCTTCCACTTGCTTAACGGCACATGCAGAGAAGGGGCAAATCGAGCGCACAGAAAATTGATCACAACTGGAGAATTGTAATACGTGCCCCCTTGCAGCAGTAAGATACGGGGTCACCCAGAGCTATTATTCAAAGTCAGTGTCAGACCATTTAATTTTCTGCTTCACTTCCTTTCTGCTTCTCCCCCTCCAAGCCTGGCCTAATGGCCAAACACCATCTTCTCTTTCTTACTGTTCTTCTACCGATTTTAAGCCTTGTTTGTGCTCTGAATGGAGTTTTATGACTGACACCTCTAGGTGCAATATCTATTGTCCTTAATGAAACTCTAGTTGTGGTGAGTGCTAATAGCTCAACAAACACTTTATGGCCCTTATACGGGAAACATGAAGAGAAGACGGGGATGTACTTAGCCCTCCGCTTGGTAAATAGAAAAGGGGACATGGACAGGATAGTTACAGCTGTGAATGATTTGTAGTGACTTCGGTGTCAGCTGGGTTTTTTCCTTTTGTCCCTTACCGAAAGACCCAGAATCCATTTTAAGTTAATTCCAAAAGCTAAGTCTGAAACAAATTGTATAGTGACAGGTGAAAAATGTAAGTAGAAAAATGCTGCCAGGGGCTATAGTATGCCAATGCGTTAATCCACTTGGACAAAAGACAACACAAAATGCCTGAAAATAAACCAGTTCGCCTTTCACACGGTGTGTCTTGCTTCTTTGGGTTATATAGTGATTTCCTAATTCAGGCAATGTTAAAATAGCTTTCTAAAAAAAGTCATCTCCTTTTCTTTACCCACATTAATTTCCAAATTAAAGAGGTTTATCTTTTCCATATATTTTGCTCATCCATAGATTCAGTCTCTAGCATTTGTGTATATATAGATCAAACTCATTGGTTTATAGGTGAACAGAAACTGAACTAATAATAAAAACATCTTTTTCTTCCATTAGCTCAACAGCTGTCTCAAGCTCATGAATAAATCTTACAAGTTTAAAGAGTAGTTGAGAGAGAGGGGGGAAAAGGAAGGAATGGCTGTGTTTTTCAAGCTACTGTTGTAGAAAAGATTGAAGGGAGAATCATTCATCAAAAGAAATATCCATTTATAAGGGAGTGGGAATATGGGGAGCTGGTACTGGGAGCCTACGTGACAGGAGGATGTTTTGAAAGTGATGATGGCAACAAGTGTGCAAATGTGGTCTGCATATATTGGACGTATGTACGGATTGTGATGGGAGTTGTATGAGTCCCTAATAAGATGTTTTACTGAAAAAAGAAGGGGGAAAGAGCTCAAGTAGAAAATATTTGGAAAAAACAAGGCAACGTGTGTACAAATATCCTTGATACAATGATGAATGGAATGTTATAAGAGCTGTAAGAGCCCCAAATAAAATCATTTTAAAAATCGCCAAAAAAATGATCAAGTCAAAATGATCTACCAACTACAAAACTGCAAAAAAGAAAGAAAGAGAGAGATGTCCATTTATACTGTGACTATAGCTGGCACTTTTCTTAGGGTTCTCTAGAAAAACAAAAAAATATATGTATATGTATATATACACATTTTATAGAGAGATTTGTGCGTGTGTGTATGTATTTGTCTATCAGTTCGTCATACTGTGGTGGCTTATGTGATGGTGTAATGCTGTAAGCTATGTCCCTGGTACCTCAAATACCAGCAAAACCCTCCAAAGTTAAAAGGTTCCAGCAGAGCTTCCAGACTAAGAGCAAATGACAAAGAAGGAAGAGGTTGTCTGCTTCAGAGAAATGAGCCACTTTATTGACAGAAGAAGTTGAACACTGTCAAACACTGAAACCTGGTAAAGAGAAGCAGCTTGAGAAACATAGCTTGCGCCTTTAGGGGTTGGGGCAGAGAAAGGGAGAGAGAACTGGGATTCTGTTAAACAGATAACTATCTCTGCTACAAATAAATGTTACCCAGAAAATAATTTCCAGAGCTAAATCCTTCTAACTTGCTCTTTCATCTTTAGCTCTTTCCCTGTAGACATTGCTATGAGTGAATGTCCTTGCTCCAAATTGTCTAAGTTCCCACCATCATATCATGATATGGAAGAGGACATCTCCACATCCTTGGGTGACCCCTGGTTTTTATCCGTGTGGCTGGGTCAGGATTCTCTGTGATTTGGCAGAATAGGCCTAGTAATGTTCCACGATGTGTCCCAACGCAATGCAATCCACCCCATCATGGGATCCGTTGTGAGTAGCCAAACTGTCTGAAGTGAGGATGGAGTGCAAGTCCCCTGCTTGGTCATGGACCTGATGCAACTGAAAGGAAGTTTCCTCAAGGGTGTGGCCTACTTCTGGAATGAGTAGATGCTGTAGAAAAACATATTTGCTCTTTGATAGGTCTGGATTCTGCATTTACTTGTTAAACTTGCTAACCTCTGGCTCTTTGAACTTTAGTCAAGCCATATTGCCTGCTGATCCCAAGTTATCTCAGATCTGCCTTCTAGATGGTTGACCTTGGGATATTTCACCTCTCCTGTCAAAAATCTTGCCAAAGAGCTGGCCTTGGATTCACATACCTCTATAGGCACCAGTCTTCGATGTTGCTACTGAACTTGGATTCATCAGTCCCCAAAGCTATGTAACTTGAGAGCCCTCCAGCTTAACATCTTACCCACAGAAGGGTACTGGATTGGACATGCCCACTTCTATGACTGGAGAAGCCATTATCTTGACATAAATCAATCAATCTCTCTTTATCTATCTTTGTATCTCTATCTATCTCTCATCTACCTGTATATCAGTATCTTTATGTTTACCTATACCATCTACATCTATTCCTATATGTCATTGTTTTGCTTCTCTAGAGAATTAAGGCTAACATATCCTGTCTAAGGCAAGCTCTTTGGTTTTATTCTCTTTGTAATTATAACCTGTCAACCCTGGCCTATTTACCTACATAACTTTAATAATGTTTCCTTTCAGTCTGAAATATTGAATCACTCCCATCATAAACCCGAAAGAATTGTACCATAATTTTTTCACATAACATTCAATTATGAAAAAAAGCACATATGTATATAATGTATGCAGTACACATAAAAAGCTGATGCACAAAGGGGTTTCAGGGAGTTGCAAATACTATATAGTATGTGTGCTAATTGTACTAAAATATCCATTTAATTGCTCCATTTTCCTACTTCAGTTTACAGGAATTTGATCATAATAGTTACTTTTGATCCCAATTTTCCCATTCTTTCCATTCACTTTTTATATTTATTCGAATCAGTTTTTCAGTTCAAAAACTTTGATCTGTGTCAAACTTTATTCCTCCATTCCTACAACATATAGTTGAATGCCAGGTTTTATTTTATGTACTACATTTAATTACTATATTTTTCTTGAAACACCTTTTAAATGTGACTGCCAGAAAAAAAAATGTCATTTCTTGATTTGCCACCTACTTTGCCAGCTGCCCCTTCCCTTCTCCCTCTTAAACCTGCAAATGCAGAGCTATGCTTTCAATCCTCTTCTCTCTCCCCCAAATGCCACCAATCACCCCATCAGTATTCATTCCCAGTTCTATTCCTTAAATTTTATATGAGAAGGCTACAAAAAGTTTACAAATGGGATTAAAGAGAGCAGCAATTTCCATAAACTTTTTTTGACTTTTCCCAAATTCATATCTTCAACTCAGAACCTGCCTCTTCAATTACCTACTTGGCTTTTTCTCATGGAAATACAATGGAAATCTCAAACCTAACATATCTAAAAATTAACTCCTGATCCCCAATACCTACCAAAAAAAGAAGAAAAATCTTTCTTTCTCCACAATCTTTCTTTCTACCCATCTCAGTAATGAAAAATATACATTTCCAAATGCTTGGGTTGAAAAGGACTCTGGCCCTTTCCTTTTTCTCATTCTCAGTTTAGCAAATTTTAATGGTTCTGCCTTCAAAATATGTACAGAATGTTTCCTACTGCTTCTATTTCTACTTCCCCTGTCAGATACCATTATTTCTCATCTACCATAATAATAATTGGAGGGGTGGTGCCAAAAAGGGAGACCCTAGTGAGATGGACTCACACAGTAGCTTAAACACTGGGCTCAAACATAGGACCAGTTGTGAGCTTGGAGCAGGCCCAGACAGTGTTTTTTTCTGTTTTGTTTGTTTTGCCTCAACATGATGACCCTTAACAATAAGCAATACAACCTAAATTATTGTAGTATCTCTGTTTCTGTCTTGTTCCTCAAGTATCTATCCTGAATGAACCAATCAATTTGGAATCTAACTCACATTCCAACACTGTTCAGCTTCAAAATCCCACACTGATTTCAAATCTCGTTTACTCTAAAAATTAGACTCATGCCACTGGCTGTGTGGCACATCTCTTCACTCTCTAGCTCTATACATCACTCTGTCACTCACTCTGCTCCATTTGTACTGCCTATTCTGAATCCCTAAACAGTCCCACTCAGTATGCCACTGCTTCAAGGCATTTACCCTTGTTGATTCCTCACCTAGAACTCTTTTCCCCAGATACCTACAGGACCTGCTCCTTATTTCTTTCAGATTTCTGAGCAAATATCACCTTATCAGTGAGGTTCTTCTTGACATCCCTACAAAAATATCAAAACCCAAGCAAGCCAGTACTCCCTTGACACTTGATCCTCTTTCCTATCTTGCTGAAGTGCTTATTTTTTTTTACCATTTGATGCACCATATACTTCACGTATATTCCCTCAAAATGCAAGGAATAGGTTTATCTGCTTTATTTCAACTTTCTACAAAAAGATAATGTTAAAGAATAGCAGCAGCTAAAATCTAAGATGGAATTTACTATTTATACCTTTTTACTTTAGACCACATTTTCAGTGGGGTGCTACTGAAGGGAAATGAAAACATTTCAATAATACTGATACTTTTTTATTAATTTACTAGAAGAGAGAAGTAGCAGATCAATGGAAAAGTAGCAATAGAGAAAATGCAAGCCTTCAAAATTTATATGATCCTGTGAAAAAGTCATCTTGCATTTTTCTCATCTGAGGGCTTCTGGACGGTTCAAAAGGTGACATACGGGACTTGTGCTTGAGAAGATAAAGACTCTCCTTCACCCAGACACCTCACAAGAAAGACCTGGCCATCTATGTCCACTGCTTCCAAATGATTAGCCAATATATGACCCTCAAAGCACCATTCTTTTCTCAATTGAGTCAATGATACACACACACACACACACACACACACAACCACCACCTCATTTTGAATTGTCTTAGGAAAATAAAAGAATTCCATATAGTATCTAATTTAACAATTCAAGACTTTCTTATGAAAAAAATTCTAATCTAAATCTAAAGGTAATTTATAAATAAATAAATAAATAAACAAATGTACTCCCATCAAGTCCACACTGGCTCACAGGGACCTATAGGACAAACTAAAACTGTCACTGTGGATTCCGAAGACTAGCTCTTTACAGAAGTAGAAAGTCTCATCTCTCTCCCTGAAGTCACTGTCGGTTCAGAGGTGCTGAGCTTCTGGTTAACAGCCCAGTGTGGTGTTAATCTAGATTCAACATAGAATTGTTTTAGTTTCACAAGGCAATCCAACAATAAAATATACCTACAAGACTTTGGAATAGCAAAGCACAAAGAAAAGAGCAGAGAGGTTCAATTCCACAGGATGAGGACTGTTACAGAAAATCTAATTACAAGAAACTAGGATGCACAACCCACTAGCCTGTTGGTTTGTGATGGCTTGCAGGATGCTGAGATGCTGGAGCCTATGTTACCGGTATTTCACATAACATCAGGGTCACCCCCAGGGAACAGGTTTCAGCTGACTTTGCACACTAAGAAGAAGGAAAGAGCCCTCTTTTTCTTGGATATTAACCACGAGATCCTTTAAAAATCACACTATAGAATTTTAAAATACCGTGTCAGAAGTTAAAAGCTCTCAAAAGATGACTGGCTCCACACAGTTGATGTGTCTGAATTGTGATATTAGAGAAAAGTACTTAAGGGTCATACCATGGACTGTTAAGAGCAAGCCAAACTGTCTTGGAAGAAGTATGGCCAGAGACCTCCTTACACACTAGATAGTGAGGTGTTGTCTTACATACTTTGATACTTTGTCAGGAGAGAACAATCCCTGGAGAAGGGCATCATGTTGGTCAAGTAGAGGGGCAATGAACAAGAGGAAAGTTCTACCATGTCCTTCAGGATAGCAAGAAGTTGAAATGCACTCAATGGCAGGCAAGGGTTTTTCGTTTGTTTCTTTTTAACAAAGAAAAGTCATTGTTCATAACTTTTGCATTGAAATCACCAATAATTATCCATCCTTTAATTACATCTTTGATCAATTTCACCTACCCTGAATGACATGGTAGAACTTTTGTTGTGGATTTTCCAAGACTGTAAACACTTGTTATTGTTGTTGTTAGTTAGTTAGTTCTCTTAGAGCCCATTTCAACCCATAGTGACCTTATGCACAACAGAACGAGACACTGCTCAGCCCTGCACCATCCTCACAAGGGCTCACATTCTTGAGAACATGCTGGCAGCTACTGTGTCAATTCATCACATTAAGTACTTTCCTCTTGTTCACTGCCCCACTACTTTACCAAACATGATATGAGGCCATTAAAAGTACCATGACATAAGTCAGACAGTTTTTACAGAAGTAGATTGAATCCTTTTTCTTTCACCAGAAACTTCTGACCTAGAGGAGAGTGGCCCAATAAACTACCAGAGCTTGCTACCTTGAAAAAAAAAATTGGAAAATATAGCCTTAGTAACAGAAGCAAATCTGGAGGTTTTTGTCCTTCCATTTTACATGATCAAAGACTACTTCATTGAAAATACTTCTTTTCAAGGACATGTAGCATTGCTACAAATGTAAGTCTCGCCATATGGAATACACAGAAATAAAATTTGTTTATATAAGTTAGAAGAGATGAGATCAGGTGCATTCAGGGTGGTAAAGTTTGAGGGTGAACAAATAGTTATATGGCCCAGGAACAACAAAGCCCACCTTAGAAGATACACAGCAGCCTGTGTGACCATGAGATGTGGAAAGACCCACATATCAGGCATCAAAGAACAAAAATCATATTATTGCATGCTTACCCTCCCGACAAGATCATTGAAGACAGAAGGGAGCAGATGTAGACAGAGAGGAGAAATCTCAAAAGCAAGGACCATGTCACTACAAATGGGGGGGGGGAGCAGAGTGGGGACCCAAGGCCCACCTATGGTTAATTGGACACCCTCTCACAGGGGAGTCATGGGGAGGAGACAGGCCAGTGAGGTGCAGTGAGGTGGCAATGAAGCATACAACTTTTCTCTAGCTCCTGAAGGCGTCCTCCCTCCAACTGTCATGGTTCCAGTTCTACCTTACAAATCCATCTGGACTGGAGGAGGTAGGTACACTTGTGGAAATGGGAAATGGAAGTGCAGGGAACTCAGGACAGATGAACCCCTTGGGGCCAGTAGTAGGAGTGGAGCTACTGGAAGGGTGGAGGAAAAGTGGGGTGGAGAGGGGGAACTAACTTCGGGAATCTTCACATAACCTCCTACCAGGGGGACAGACACTGGGGGAGCGGGCGAGGGGGGGCATCAGGCAGTATAAGTTATGGCAAAGCACAAAACAATAATAATTTATAGAGTATTGAGGGTTGGTGTGGGAGTAGGAAGCAAGGATGGAGGGGAAAAGATGGGAGGCTGATGTCTGGGGCTTGGATGGAAAGGTGGAGATTCAGAGAATGATGACAGCAGCAGGAATGCAAAGAAGTGTGACACAATATATGTATTTATGCATTATAAGAAATGATGCATGAGCCCCCAATAAAATGATTTTTTAAAAAGTTAGAAGAGAATGTGGATAAACTCGCTACCATAAGTCAAAATAAGATCGGGGGGTGGGGGCAACTGTGGAATATGGCATCAATTGCTCAGAGACAAGCTTAATTTGGAGCTGAGGCGAATCAAGTCCAACAGAGCCAAAGATGACCTTGAGTGTACCTGATTTTTAAGAACATATCAAGAATAGAGACTGTGCATTGACTCTAAAGGCAAAAGATCTTACAAGCTGTGGAATGGAGAGAGAGAGAGAGAGAGAGAGAGAGAGAGAGAGAGAGAGAGAGAGAGAGACATGAAGAAAGCAGAGTCATTAAAAAGACAGCAAAGAAAAGACCAAACGATGTCAAAAGAGACTGAAAATTGCTGTTCAACATAGATTAGGGAACTTCAATGTTGAAAGTAAAGAGAACTGTCAGAGGACAAAGAAATGTGTCTTTGACAAAGTAGAACCAGAATGCTCTTTAGAAGGGACGATTGTTCGACTGTCTCATGGTGGTTGGACATATTTTCAAGAGAGCCCAGTCCCTGGAAAAGGACATCATGCTTCATAAAGGACAGGGCGAAAAAGAGGCAGAATCTCAGTATAGTGGATCGACACAAAGAGTACAATAATGGGCTCAACCATAACAGTTGTGAGGCTGGCAGAAAGTGATTGGTGTTATCTTCTGTTGTACATACACAGCATTGCTGGAAGTCAGAACTGACGTGATGCCAGTTAGGACGTGCCCTGAGGGTGCACTGGTGACCTGCAGGAGGTAAGATCTCAGCTGCTAACTGGGAGGTCAATGGTTTGAACTTATCAGTGGTTCTGTGGAAGAAACCATCTAATTTATAGCCTTGGCAACTGGACATAGCACTTCTCCTCTGACATATAGGGTCACTATGAGTCTAATTGGGCTGTCACAGTAAGTTTGGCTCTTTTACTTTGGTGAAGGACACATAGGAACCCTGCAGGTGCTGTGGTTCAAAGCGCAGTTGCCAACAGAAAGATGAGTAGTTGGAACACCTTTTCCATGGGACAAATATCTGACATTCAACTGAAACCAGTATGTGCCCAGTGAAGGCCTATAGGCCCTCTCTACTCTGTAACGAGGTCACTGTGAATCAAAAGTGACTCACAGCACCTAACAGGAATGACAATAACAACAAAAAATCAGGTGCCATTCAGTTGCTCCAAACTTCTGCTGACCCTTTAGGAAAGAACAGAACTGTCCCAAAGGGTTTCCAAGACTATAAAACTTTATGAAAACTAGTGGTTTCAAACTGCTGGCCTTGCAGTTAGCAGTCAGGAGTTTATCTACTCTGCCCTGGGAGGGCGCCCTCCATTGGCCATCACGCACATAGCTTGACTCAGAGAGGCAAGGAAGGATTCAGGAACAACCTCGCAGATATCTTGCTCGGATTGGACTACCCATAAGCTGTCAAATGAGAACCAAATCCATTTTGTGGGTTAAATAGACAATCCTATTTACATGATAGCTATCTCTAAGACCCATTTTTCATATATGCAATCTGTAAATTCTAAGAGTAAAATAAAATAGAAGCTATTGAGGTTTTTTTCTGAGGAGTAAAAGAAAAAATGGTGATATCCTAATTTGGCATGTACCTGGTCAAATTTCAATGGAATGGGATGCTTCCTGTCAAAGAAGAATGTAGATATTCAATGACCTTTACAATGAAACATAGAAGCATGGCTGTCCTTCCTATAAGGCAGCATAAAGAGTGTGTTTATAAGAGGTATGGGAGAGACTGTGAAAGTTTAATATGGACCCATATTACAGATATTCTTCAATCAGATTATACTTAATTTTATCAATAATCAAGATCTGCTAAAGAAACAAAAAATATTCAGCCATTTTCTGTAGAACACAAAATCAAATTCACTTAGTTTTGCTTTCATTTTCCTGAAAAAATAATTGTTAATTAGAAGCTGAGTGATGTGTAATAGAAAAATATTAGTTGAAATATTTTCCTAAAGTGGCTCATATTTTAGTAAGAGAACACTATACGGACATGTGATTGATGAAAAAGCAAGAGTTTAAAATACAAAGCACTTCATTTTAATGCAATACACTATATATTTGTACATTACAGTTGATAAGTGGTCAAAGAAGTGTGCATTTGTTGGCAAATAATATCATACCATGAATAGCTAGAAAAATGAACAGATCTGCTTAGAAGAAACACAGACAAATTGTTCCATGTAAGGAAAGATGACAGGACCTCATTTCATTTGCTTTGGGCTTATTATCAGGAAAGACTAGTTCCTGGAGAAAGACCTTATAATTGCTAGATATTTAGAAAACAAGAGGAAGACTTTCAATGAGATCAACTGACACAGTGCCTGTAGCTATGGGCACTCACGTGTTAATAATTGTAAGGATGGCACAGGACCTGTTAGTACTGCATTCTGTTGTTTTAAATATCACCACAAGTCAAAATCTACTAGAAGGCAGTTAACAGCAACTACAAAAAAAAAATCAACAAAAGTTACTGTATTTAGGACAAACATTCCAGAAGACTTTTAAAATAACAGTAATAATAGTATTGTACAAGTAAATCTCAGAATAATCCATAGATGTATTTATAAGAAATATAAGAAGAAAACTTGGTGATCTACATCCATCTTAATTGATTTTCCTCAGCAATTTGTTTCAAGGAAGAGTTAGATGCAGTAATACTGTTTCACGTTTGCTAGTTTGTTTGAAGTCCCATTTATGCTTCATCCTTATGGTAAAAGATTACTGTGCAATATCCATCTTTCATTTCAAACAATTGAGGTAGAGAATGGCTACGTTAGTTTCCATTGGTAGGGAAGCTGAAATTAGAAAATAAAGAATTTGGCATCAGGCTGGACTCTCAAGACCTTGGCTTTCTGGTACACTGCTCTATGCACTGACAAATAGATGGAGCTGGATTTTAGCTGAAGTCAGTTAACCCCACCAGAAACCTCAAGAACTTGGCTCTGAAATCTCATCTTTTACAGTAAATAGCATTTGCATGTGTACAATGCTAAGTACATTTACCAACCCACAGGAAAGGCAAATTTTATAATATTATACAACACACATTAGAAGTAATTTAATTTATGGCATATTAAGAACATGGTAAAGCCCACATTTGTTCTTCATATGCTATAATTGTCACTTTTGGGGTTTAAACATCTTCCAAAGGATTTATTTTGAATTCCCAAATGTAATTTTAAAGCTGTATTTCAACATTTGTGAGTTCTGTATAGTTTAAAGTTGCTTAGTTTGACGGGATCTGTGGAATAGCCTTCCATTTTAAAACATACCAATCTGTCTTCAGTTTTATCATGTGGCTACTTATAAATAGTATTTTTAAAGCATGACTATTTAACTCCTTACATGCACTTTATTCTGAACATCTCACTTTCCCCTTATCTTTATGAAATTTCTCCTTTTTAGAAAAAGTAAACACATTTACTGAGTGCAAACACTCCTTTCGTGCAGTGTACTTTTGCCATAATGACTAAGGTGGGTGGGAAAAGGGATTTGAGATTTAATTTTTATTGCTTGTTTTCCTTTTGTGATGCATGAAGTATACAGATATCAAAATTTAATATCGGGAGGGGAATAAATTTAATTTTCTTTGAGACTTCTTTTCTTAATATTTCCAAAGGAATGTAGGTAGTTTGCACTCTGACATTCAAATAATTATAAAATTTACCATATTGCTTCTAGACGGGAGCAGAAAAACAATAAGTACCCACTAAAATGGCCACTTTATCATATTTCCCCTTCCTGGTGAAAATCCACCACAGACATGGTTTCCCAAGACTGAAAACACCATTCCCCAATTCTCAGTACCTACAGCCTAAGAATCCTATGCTTTTCCCTTGCAAAACATAGAAGTCCTTACACTTCGAAGCTGCTGTGAAGATGAAAGTGCTATCTGTAAAGTATCCCCCACGAAGTCTAGCTGGTGACACAGTGTTCCCTACTGTGTTTGCATGATAGAATTCTGAATATCATATAAAATAATAGATCCTAGTACATCAATTATGTGACTATGTGTATGGGATATTTACTATTCGTCAGGCATTAAATTGACCATCAATCAACAAATGTATATATCACATCAATTTAATGAAGTCCCAAAAGGCCAGATTTGCCAGGATCCTATAGTCCTATGTAATTGAGCCAGGTTTGAATGTGGCCCTGTTTTCAGAGCCCCTGCTCTCTCCTCAAGGTACACTGAATGCAACTTACTAAAGAGGAGCACTTTAACAGTCTGCGATATAGGCACATATAGTGACTGGCTTTGCTTTTATTAAGCATATTGTCACCATTCATTTGTCACTGCTGTAGATGGCAGTGATATTACCTCACTTCCACTACTTAGTCCATGGAATGTGGAATTAGAAACTCCAAACATTTTCTTTGCCTTTACAGTCCCCTTGGCTGAAATGAATTAAGCTTTCATGATAGGGGAGTTCTTGCAGGTAGTCCCCCATCCTAGAAAGATGGTGCCACTTTGTGTGCATAATGGAGTCCCAACTCCCTTGGCCACTAATGGAAATGCGGGGCACATGAAACACCCGGTGACACCTCAGAAGGTCTTAGAGATTGGCTTCAGGAACACTAGCCCTGGAAGACACCTTTGAACACAGCTGAATTCTGACCTACATGAGATTCCCAGGAGTATGAGTCAATTGGAAAAAAAAAGTTCTTATGCTTTTTGTTGTTCTTGTCATCCTTTTGTTGGTGAAGGTAATAGCATTAGACCCCCCCCCTCGCAAAAAAAAATGCATCTATTGGCAAACTAACAAAAATGTCTGCATTCTCCAAGCCATGGAGAATTCAAGATCAAGTGTTTGGACTGCGCAATGTACCCCAGGGCCGTCCAAGGATGGGAGTAGCATGTGCACTTTGACTGTCCATGAGAGTGAGCCATCAGAGAAAGGACTAGCCCACCCGCTGATTTTGATAAAGTTGAATAATAGAGGAAATGCCTACAAGGTTGCTTTAGAATTTATTATTGTTCTTTATAAGCACTAGCTTTCCCATCTGAAAGAAAACTTGAGTATAATAATGTTTATTGTGAGGTTTGCTGTACAGATTAAAACTAGCATCAATAAAATATCTTTAAATACTTGCTGGTAACCCAATGGTAACAGGCATAATTTTATGATTGAGGAGAAAAGATTTAAACAGTGATTAAGAGAAATGGAATGCCCCAAATTTTTGTTGCTTTCACTTCCAGTTATATAGAATAGTATTGTTCAATAGAAATAGAATTAAGCTTATTATTATAAAATATTAATATAAAATATTTAGTAGCCACTTTAAAAAATAGAAAATGGTAAGGTTAATTTGTATGCCTTATTTAACCTAACGCATGTTAAAATATCATTTCAACAAATAATAAATAAAAAATATTGTTGGGGGCAGATATACATTTCTTTTAATCACCAAAGCTCACTGCATATCTTACACACAGAGCACATCACTGTACAGACAACCATAGCGCAAGTGCTCAATTGATTAGCAACAATATAAATCTGTTACCATTTACGACTTGTATTATTCCAGACGAATTAGAGAAATAAATTCATTGACATTCATATATGTGCAGGAGATAATTTTATATCAAGAACTAATTAGGCAGCTGAGCCCCAGTGGCATAGTGGTTGTGTGCAGGACTGCGGTCCACTGGGTTGGAGGTTCAAATCCAGCAGCAAGGCTGCGCCTCCTACTCCCACCACCAGAGGACAGTGATGCCAAAAAAAAAAAACAAAGCAAAACAAAACAAACAAACAAAAAAGAACTAATTAGGCATCAATAAAACACCTCAATACAATCCAGATCTAGCTCTTAGATGCTCTATTAGTCCACATGCTCAATAATAGTCCCTGAATTACTTTTCATATTCATCAGTGCATGCAATGATGCTAAACACAGGAAGATCACAGACTATGGGTGGAAAGCCCTGTGGATCCAATGGCAGTGAACACATCTCCAGGATCACTCTGGCTACCGTCAGCGCGGTTCCCAGTGACTTGCCTATGGGAATGTGCAGCATATGGAGAGTGTCCTGCCTCTAGGGAAAAAGCAGGGAAGTCCCAAACTCCTAATAAGAAAGCCACATCCACAAAGAGGTATCACCCGGCTGTGACCTGATAGACAGGCTAAACTCCACCCCTTCATTCCTTTAACAAGTTGACATGAAACTGTACAGCAACAACCCCATTCACCTAGGTATAGCTCTCAGATCAACTCTATCCTCAGACAAGAATTTGCGGTCCCCAGTTAAATGCCCCTGGTGGTTTGGCACGGCTAATCTTTCACTATTATTGAGTGCTGGGCTGCTAACTGAAGAGTTTGCAGTTCAAACCAACCCCCTAGCTCTTCAAGATGTTTAGACATACACCTGGCAGTATAATTCAATAAATATTATAGCCTAGAAATCTCTAGCATCTCAAATTCTAGTCTGTCATATGGGGTTACTATGAGTTAAAATCAAGTCTATGACATCCAACAACAAAAGA
>PVJH01000513.1:0-170000 GCA_004026705.1 Nesogale talazaci | reverse complement strand
ATAGCCTCTGAAACCCTTTACAGGGTCTCTAGTCAGAATGGATCTAATGGCAGTAGGCATAGGAAAGAACCCCAGGTGGCACAGTGTTTTGAGCATTGGAGTACTAACCTGAAATTTGGTATAAACTCTGTGTATGTGTGGAGGGCAGAGTGAGAGAATGAGCAATCAACATCTATACAGTTAACAGCCTTGTGAACACTAGGGAACAGTTTTCTCTCATATAAGAACTCTAACGGTTGAAATCAACTAGAAAGAAGGCTGCCAGAGAGACCAAGTTTAAGTGTTGCCTTTGCTTCTTAGTAGTTGTGTGATACTGAACATGAGTTATTCTTTCTCTACCTCAGTGCTTCAGCTGAGAACCTTTAATAATAAGAATTGTTTTTTTAAGTTAAGGATAAAATAATTATGTATGAGAAGAAGTAAAAAAATCACTGCTACTAGAGTCCAATTCACATATGTATCTGGTGCTCTCTTTCTTCCCAAGTCCCCTTTCCCCCTACCCTTCTGTTATCATTATTCTCATTCCTGTTCCTGGATTCTATGTGGCCTGAACTCTAATCTCTTACCTATACCTGTATACAAGCTCCCATTTAGTCCAAACTGAGAAATAGGACTGGAATCATAATAGTGGGTCTTGAGGAAGTCTCAAGGGACCAGAGAAATAATGTGTGCTTCATCAGTGCTTTGGTGCCCTGGTTCATCCCTTCTCTGTGTATTCTATGTGAGGGATGTTCCATTGTCTACGGATGGACTTTGGGTCTCTGCTTCAACCCCCCTCATTCCCAATGATATGATTTTCCATGATTTATTTGTTTGGGGTCTTCTGATGTCCCAGCAACACCACATAATCACACAGACTGGTGTCCTTCTTCCATGTGGCCTTGTTGCTCTCCTGCTGGATGACCACTTGTTTCAGTTCAATTCTTTAAGATCCCAGATGCTATATCTTTAAATAGTTCAGCACCATCTCCTTTCTTCACCACATTTGCTCATGCACCCATTTTGTCTTCAGTGATTGTGCCAGAAATGTGAGCATCACAGAATGCCAGTTTGGTAAAACAAAGTGTTCTTATATTGAGAGAGGGTATGAGCAGAGACCAGAGACCCAGAAGTTTACCTCTTTCCTCAGTGTACTGTTATACAAATTTACATATATAGGCTAATACCTCTATTTTTATGGATTAATGTATTTACATATGTACACACTTTTGCGTATACCTCTAGCCATACCTTTGATTCCTAGATCATGCCTTTCTTTCCTTTTACCTTCCTCCTGCCCCATCATCATTCTCATCCTACCTTTGCCTCATAGTGCATTCTCTCAGCTAGCTCACTGTTGTTCCAGCACTCCTATGATGGCTATATCCTCCTTGCTGTTGATTTTAATTCCCTAGTTGATCCCTGTTGTGATAGGTAAGCTTGTTGTACCAACATGGCCAAAGAAGATAGATGGGTCTATTGTGACATGGCCAATGAACACACGACATCAATTGAAGGGCAGAGATAGAAATGGCTCGGTGATCCCCACCCTTGCTGTCTTGTTCTTGGATCTTCTGACCAGCTGAGTACCTTGTTCATCCTGTGACTCGATCTCCAAGCAACATGACCCATAGGACACCTAATCAGCAGACTGTGTTGCTGTGAATTGAGGTTCCTTCAAGCCCTGCTTCACCACACTCCTGGAATATACATCTCTTGAGCTGGGGATGGTTGGACTTTGTCATCTGGCAGACTGTTGATGACCTGCTCTGCTGTTTGCTGCTTGTGTCTGGATAGCCTGAATTGCTGTACAGAGGACAACTCAGCGGCCCTCAAGACCCCAAAGAGGGCCTAGAAGCTTAGTTAGTTAGCAGTCTAGATTAATTAACTATTTCTTATCTTATATGTCCCTCTAACTATAGAAATATATAAAAAGAATTACTAGTGTCCTGATTTTGTTTCTCTAGGGAACCCTAGTTAACACACCTGACTATGATGTTGCTTGCTCCCTGCCTCCTACCTACATCTCCTTCTCCCCCCAAGTCCCTCTGGGACCATTGGTTCCATTGCTTTCTCCTTGATCTTGTTTCCCATGCCTGTTTTATGTAAGCAGAAAATGCAACAACAGAAATAGAACAAAAGTTTGAAAAAGGGAAAGAAATAAAAAAGAAACTAACCTACATAATGTCAAGTCTGTCTACTTACCTGATGACTCTCTCCCTGCTGGTCCTTGGGGAATTCTGGGAACTGCTACCCCTAGCCTGAAGTCTATTTTGGGGATGTTCTTTAAGGACATTGTGGCTTTGCTTTGGTTCAGTTGGTGATCTGTTATTTGCCCTGTTGCAGGGTGTTCAGACTGCACTACCTCTCCTCTGTGTGTCCTCAGTATTGTCCTCTGTCACATTATGCTCCAGTGAAGGGACAACATGCCATAAGCCATTACTGACCTTACAGTCCTCTGTGTGTCTCAGCAGCTTCATGCAGGGAAGTGTGCCAAAAAGGGGTCTAGACCAACCTTCCCTTTCTATTCTTTCCTTACTGGATTGCTTCCATGTGGGCATAGTATGTCAGGCCCTCAACCTAACCCATAGGGTTAGTGTTCTTTTCTGCTGCACAGATCTCTTCCAGGGAGAAGATCAGTGTGACTATGTTTGGGGCTGGCCCTGTAGCCCAATCTTTTCATGAATTCCTTCCTGTGGTTATGTTGCCCTCATGTTTTGGTGTGCTGTGGTGAGGCTTGTATGCTCACTCAAAATTCTGTGGAGATATAACTCCTTGGGTGGGTAAGGATACTGCGTGTCACTTTCACAAACATCCACCCATGTTTTCTATCCCCCTTCGTCCCTTTCCCCTTCCTTGTGTTGGATTAACATGTACCTCCTTGGATTAACATAACCTCCACTCAAATGCCTGTACCTCAACCCATATAATGTAAGATAAGTGACGTTTCTTCTATACCTACTGTGCTGGTTATATTTACCTCTGGGGAAAAAATGTTATGCTTGGACTTTTGTGATTGACTGACTTTGTTTAGCATAATTTCCTTCAACACTTCTTATAAAATTATGTTTCATGTGGTCATAAGTGCATTTTAATGATGTACTGTACTCCATTGTGTGTGTGCCAGAGTTTACTGACATGCTCTTCTATTGAGGGAAATTTAGGCTATTTCCAACTCTTTGAGATTATGAATTGCACCACAATAAACATAAGAGTGCAGCCAACTGATCATGATTTACTCCTTACCTCTCTGGGGTATGTGCCCAGTAGAGTGATAGCAGGGTCATGAGGTAGATCAAGTTCCATTTTCTTTAAACATTGCCTGATTACTTTCCACATAGACTGTGCAAATCTTCACAACAAGCAGCAGTGGAGGAAAGTTACTAACTCATCATATCCCCTTCAACATGTGTTGCTCTCTGATATTCTGATTTGTGCTAACCCCAAGGGTGCTAGATGGTATCTTATGGTTCTTTTAATTTGCATTTCTCTGATGGCTAATGATCGGAAGCATTTCTCAGATATTTATTATCCATATGGGTCTGCTCCCTAGTGAAATGTCTTTTCACTTCTTTTGCCCAGGTCCTCAGGTAGTGAACTGTTTTCCTTTTTTTTTTCAGGCCAGGAGGGCATTGTAGATTTTAGTCATAAGCCCTTTGTCTGGTGTGTCATTGCTAAAAATCCTTCCCCAATCAGTGGGTTTCCTTGTTACCCTCTCGAAGTCTATCAATGCACACAAGTGTTTTATCCTTAGTAAATCACACTTGTTGATTTTAGGTTCACCTCTTTGTGTACCCTTCCCTATTGTAGTTAGCCTATGTATTCCCTGGGCCAAGTTCTCAGTTTTGTTCCATTTCCATTGCTGATAGTCCTGATAGTTTGGGGTTTTACTTCTAGGTCTGTGATCCACCTTGAGTTTATTCTTGTGCATGGAGTGAAGTAAACATCTGGCTTCATTTTTCTACATGTGGCTGTCCATTGTTTCCTGAACCTCTTGTTAAAGAGGGAATCTACCTCCCATTTGTTATTTTTGAGAGCTCAATTGTTGAAGATCAACTTTCTCTATGCTGATGGTTTTATTTCTGGGTTTTCTGTTCTTTTCCATTGGTCTGTGTATCTAACAATACCAGTGCCACACAATTTTGACCACAGTGGCTGTGTAGTAGGTGTTGAAGTCAGATAAAGTCACTCTGATTTTGTCCTTCGTCTTGAAAAGTTCTGTACTAATTATGGGCTTTTTCACTTTTCATACGAAATTGGTGGTCAGTTTTTCCAATTCCTTGAAGAAGGCTATTGGTATTTGATTGGGATAGCAGTAAACTTATATAGTGCCTTGGTTAAGATAGACATCTTTACTATATTGAGTCTTTCAATCCATGGGCATAAACTGTTATTCAATTTACAGAGGTCACTTTTGGTTCACTGAAATCGCATCTCGTAGCTTTCCTGGTGTTAGTTGTTTTGTTATTGTTGCTAAATATATTACTATATGTCTCAATTTGTTCTTGGCTATTGCAAGGGGTACTGCCTTCCTGATGACCTCTTCCATGGTTTTGTCCAATGTATATAGCAAATCAAGAGACTTCTGCTTGCTAATCTCATATCCTACCATTCTTCCAAATTCTTCTATCGCTGTGAGTACTTCTGTTAAGGATCTTTTGGAATTTCAATGTACAGAATCATGTCATCTGCAAACAGCGGTAGCTTCACCTCATAGTTGGATATCTCTTAGTTGGATATCTTTAAGTCCTTCTTCCATCTTAGGTTGTGATCTAGAACCTTCAATACAATATTGAATTAAAGTGGGAACAAAGGGCATCGTTGTCTGGCCCTCTTTTTCAGTGGAATTGTTTTCATCCTTTCTCCATTGACTATGATATTAGCTGTTGGCTTTTCATAGGTAGCTTGTATTAACTTGAAGAATTTTCCTTCCATTCCTATCTTCTTGAGTGTCTTAATTACAAATGGGTATTGGTTGCTGTCAAATCCTTTTCTGCATCTATTGATATTATCATGTAATCCTTATACCTTTTTTAAATCAATGTGGTGTGTAATATTGATGAATTTTCAGATGTTAAACCATCCCTGTATCCCCAGGATGAATCCTATATGATCATGGTGGATGCGGCAAATATCTTGCTAAGCAGTTTTACATCTAGGTTAGTTAGAGATATCAGTCAATAGTGCTCTATTCCTGTGGGGTCTTTGTCCTGTTCGTGTATCAAATGTGTACTGGCTATGTAGAACGAGTTTTGGAGTTTTCCATCCTTTTCTATACCCTGGAATAATTTGCGGAGGATTGATGTCAGCTCTTCCCTGAATGCTCGATAGAATGCTCCTGTGAAGCCTTCTGGTCTGGCAGCTTTTTCTGTTGGTAGTTTCATGGTAACCAAACCCACTTTTCTTGATCTTTATCTGGAATAATTTAAAGGATGTCTTTTTTTTCAAGTATCCATCCCCAGCCATGCTACCCTTTTGTTTTTGTGGAAATCCTCATCAACTAGTAGTCTTGATATATTTCTTAAATGGCATAAGCCAATCAAAGTGACTTGTAAGAAAAAAATTTTAAGAAAATTGAAAACTGCCTTGATGAGAAAAAGATCAGGAAAATTGCACCAAGAAACATTTTCCATCACAAGAACACACATGTTTCTTCTAGAGTAGGAAGATCTTTCTATGAGGAATCTGCTGATGAATCTTACCCCACCCCCTTTACAGCTCTGACATCCTCCCTGCAGTCTTCCTTTTATTCCCAAATGCAAAGAACACTTAGAATGAACAGTATTTTAGTCCCTTGAGGATGCTAATCCTGATTTTTGACAACTTGTTAATTAAAAAATTCTTCAGGTAAGAATTTGAGGGATGGAAATGCCATCTAGATGGAGGATATGTTGAGAAATAATACTTTCACATTTTGATAGTTCTAATAAAGGGTTCTTTGATTTCATAGTAATACTTTTTCAGAGACAGTCATATCAAAGGTGTCTGCACAGGCTCTGGCAACCAAACAGTGGTTAAAACATGGCAGTTAGTCTTGTTATTTTAGAGGGTCTTTTCCATGTTTACAGCACTTAGATTCTGCCAACTCCTTTGTTAGGGCTCCAAAATTAGTCAATACTTCACTTCTGTCTTACACCCAGCAGTTTTAGCCTCCATTCTTCTTCAGGCAGCCATGACCTTGACCCTCACTCCAGAGAGTTTTAGATTCAACGCCTACTTCTGCATCCATATTTTTTGTGCAAACTCTTCTTCAATAAAAAATGCACTCAGAGGGTCTACCAAGGCTAATAAGAAACAGAAATTATTATCTAGAAAAGAATAAAAAGGGTTAAAATCAGAGAAGAAAGCATTGGCAAACCCTGCTGAGGTAATATAAGAAAACCAAGTTTGGGGCTGTGGCGCATATGACTTTAACATGGTTTAGGTAAGAGACCCATATATCCAGAATGCAGGCAGTGATATTAACAAAGGTGTTAAAGCATAAACACATGAAAAATATCAATAAAATTAGGTAGTACCATCTGTTTTATTCAGGCTCAATGTTTGGGAAAACCACTACATATTTTTTTATGAGAAGCTTAGAGGCCACGTAGACTTTGAGAATGTGGAATTTTTCAGATTTTGGAAAAGGAATACAGTTCACATAAAATATATAACATAATAAGTAACCCTGTGGGCTCTGAGCCCAGTAACCACACACTGTAGTATTTCAATAGCAAACATGCAAATATTCCCACTATACCATACACAAAATATACATAAAGAGCTTGGTATGTACATGAGTTCAGAAACAAGTTTCATCACCAAATAATTTATGGGGGGAAATGAGTTGCTTAGAATTTTGGATATTTCTGAGTTGTGTTTAAATGATTTGGGGTCAGTCAGTAATCAGAGTTGCAGCTCTGATACATTCAATCTTCCAAAGGTAGGTTGGAATCATATTATAAGAGGTTTGAGTGGTTGGCAACGGAGTCAATTTTCATTCATGCCATGATGTGACATCCTTAACAAATAATACTAGATACTCAATTTTCAGTTATTTAAATGTTGTTTTTACCATATCTTATGGCTTGAATTTTTAATTTTAGATTAATGTGTTATTGTACTAATCAAGTCCCTCTTTGAATCATTCCATGTCATGCAACAGGACTAGACTGCAACTCAATTAAAATACTTCATGTTATTATTTATAATTTTCCTGTTTTTAGCTGCCGTAGAATCAGGCACTGTTCTTGGCCACTCCATGCACAGCACAGCCCTGCACCATCCTCATGATTAGACGTGGATAACATTATTGGGCTCATGAGGGTTTCTCGAGTTGACTTTTGGAAGTAGATTATCAGGTCTTTGTCCCTAACCCATCTTGGTCTAAAATCTCCATTGGAACCTGTTCAGCAATATCAGAACATATATCTCTGTCTCCAATGAGAATGGTGGGTGACTCTAGATGAAAAGTGAACCCCAATCTCTTGTACGGAAGGTGAGAATTCTACCACTGAAACGTCCTCATTCTAAACTTGCATAAATTAAAATTAATTCTCCTTATTTTGAAGTGTTCTATGAGTTGTAACATGCATCTAGTTTAACATGAACTGAAAAAAAAAAATCACCCGACTCACTGTCATTGAGTCGATGCCACGTCATAGCAACACAGAGGAACACATAGAACTGTCCCACGTGAAATTTGGAGATTGGAACTTTTTATGGGTGTTGAAAAGCCCACCCATCACCTGCAGAATGGCTGGAGGTTTCTATCTGTTAAACCCACTTAGCAATCCGATGTGTGACCACTATGCCATAAGGAAACGAAACAGCTCCATTACTCCTTACCGAATTTCCATTATGCCATGGCTATATATTTTCTCTTTTGTTGTTGTTTTGTTTTTGCTTTTGTTTGTTTTTGTTTTTTGGGCATCACTGCCTTCTGGTGGTGGGAGTAGGAGGCCCAGCCTTGCTGCTGGATTTGAACCTCCAAACCAGTGGGCCGCAGTCCCGCGCACAACCACTACCCCACTGGAGCTCAGCCCACCATAGCTATATATTTTCAATTGAACATTATTTAGAATGATATGAGGGATCCAAGAGTTTGCCTCATTAGATCTCTGAGTACATAGGACTGGGTGTGGATCTCAACTAGAATTGACCTCTGTTGTTGGCCGAGACACATAGGATCGATCATTAATGCTACATTATGTAAGTCTCATTTTCAAAAGTTGCTGTCCACTAGGCTTTGTTATTCAAAGGTTACCTTGAACTGGATGTTTTTTTTTTTTCCAAAAGTCACTCCAAGTATTGATCCACACCGTTTTGTAGAGATAAAACTGTGACTTGTTTCATTCACTGTGAGATGCTTCTAAATCCTCAGGTCTGCTTACACACATTTTCCATCACATTACCACAGTTTTGTCCAATTCACCCAAAGAGGCAGTCCCCATTTTTTGAACAATTTCTTTTCACTCAATCCATGCTATTAAAATAACAAAGCCAGTATTTAAGGATGAGTGGATACTTAGATCTGACCTTAAGCTTCCAGGTAGGTAGGGTAAGTGATAATCAAATCATGACTACAAAGCTGACTGGTGACTACTCTGTGGGTTGGCAGGGGCAAAAGAAAAATTCAGACATCAAAGCACTGAGCTGGTTGTGCTGCCTCTGACCTACTCAATGTTTTTTGCTTCATAACTCTTCATAAAGACACTTATTTGTGTCTTCCTAATTTTATTGTACCCCAGCCACATATATCTTAGGCTAGAAACTCTTCATTGCTACACTTGCCCTTCTTTGTGGCTCTTTTCTCTCACCATCTCCAGTGTTCTTCTTAGAAAATGGCTTAAATATAAACTTCAGAAATAACAATGTCCTGATCAACCTTGTAAAGTTTTGAAACACAATTCCCACAAATAAAACAAAAAATATAACTTAGAACCTCTCATCAAAAAAATATATATATATATATATATATATATCAGAACATATATGGTATGAGAATTTGAGAAGATTAAACACGCTTCTCCTTTTTTATAAATACGTTCAAGCTTCAGAGCATTTTTTTTCTTTTCTGATGTAGCTAAAAATAACTGGAGCTAGAAAAACATTCCGTGAATTTCCGAATTTATGTGGGAGGGTATGTGAAGGGACCCTTTCAAGGAAGGACGGCTGAAAGGTAGGCAGAGTTTGAATGAACTTATCTCCTGATATGTTGACAAGGTTTTATTTCCCCAGAGCAGGACAAAATGACACGCGCATTGTAAGCTTTCTGCCAGTAGAGTTCTTGTCACGGGTATTTTAATCACAGCAACCAAAAATTCTCATATTTTTTATAGGCTATCAAATTATCTAGTTTTACGTCTACAAGGCAACTGGGAGAGGAGTTTACAGGTGGGGAGGAGACCATAAAAGGAACACTGGACCGAAAACATCACAATTAATTCAATAATTGTTTTTTATGAAGTGGTATCTGAAGCAATGGCTAAATTAAATAAGCCCCAGTAGAACTGTAGAGTTAGCAATGTCATCTCTAACAGAGGGAAGAATGCAAATCTTATAACAGTTTACAGATGTTTTTATTTAATATCTCTAATCCACAAGTTCTGACAAAATGAGGCCACCCTGGAATTGTCCAATGGCAGTCTCTGTAAAGCAACAGTTCCCCACAAGTAGCAAATCCTCATTAATCCCTTTGGAATTCAGTGTAATGGCACTAATCATGCCAAACTCATTGGGTAATACTATAAAGGTTGTCTGTCACTCCATGGGAATCTGGAACAAAACTCCACAAATATCCTGTCTCCATTCTTCTGAACAATGAGAATAGGGTGGTAGCCTGAGTACTCCATCATCAAAGATGAATATGCTACCCATTCTCATAGTGCCGATTAAGTACAATCCAATTACAACCATGTAGTTGCCACACATGAGTGAGAAATAATTAGCAATTCCATTAAATCCAGTGGACTAAAGAAAATAAAATGATTTAGTATTAGTTCCAAGTCTACTCCCTCTTTCTTCTATATCAATGACACCACCAGTAAGACTTCTGGCAACAAGGACAGTAAGAATTCTTTCAGAGAAAACCCTGAGAACATGAAACTAGAGAACTGCACTGTTTCTGCAGCGATAACATTCGCTTGGGATCAGGCTCTTTTAGTGGCCTGGTCTCACCTCCTTCTTGGGCCACTTGAGAAGTCCTGTTCCCAGTGCTTGTATCACAATGGAAGGGAAAATGTTCATTTCCCTCAGAAGATCCCGTACTCCCCCCACACGGTATAGCTGAGAAACTTGAGAGAGAAATGCTTCTGAAATGGAAAAGAGCAATAAAAAAAATGTAGCAATAGAAGACACGCTTCACAATCAAGAGTCCTCAAGCCCCTCCTCCAGCTTGATAATTCCACTAGAAAGTCTCACCGAACTGAGAAGTGCTGTTCTATTCCCAATTATGGTTTCCTACAGAAAGAGCATCAAAGGATACTGCTTAAAACCAAGGGGGAAAGGCCCATAGCACTAGTCTAGAGAAATCAAACTTGAACTTCAGTCTTGAACTTCAGTCGGTCTCTCCCAGGGAAGTCCCCCTGGAAGCATGTATTTCTCCCAATAAAAATGGGTCCCAACCAGAAAAATGTACCCAATTCTTCCTTTTGGGGCTTGTTTTGAAAAGTTAGTTATGTCTTATGGTTCTGTCAGGTCAACATTGGTATGCTGACATAAGGTTGGTGGTTCAAATCCACCAGCCTCTCTGTGGGAGGAAGTTGAGATTATCTGCTCCTATGAAGATTTATAGCGTCACAAATGCTATATAAGTTCACCATAAGTCAGAATTAAATTAGTGGCAGAGGGGTTTATCTATTTGTTTTGGAAGGGGTGCTCATGTTATAGTGGAGTACCCATGTGACTAACCCAAGATACTTGATCTCTAATCCCTCCAGAGGGGAACAGACATGTTTGCCATAAGTCACATCATTTGCATAAACTATCTTCTCGCGTCCGAGATTCCCAGTATATCAAAATACCTTGATCAGTCCGACTATTCTGAAGACTCAGATATTATCTTCTAGGAAGCAGTCAAGAGCTACTCCATTTTTTGGAATGCACAGAGTGTGAACACCCCAAGCACGTTGAGTTCATCCTTCCCGGAACAACGTCCCCATCTCATGGATCTAGGTCCACAAGTGGCAGTGTCTTAGAGAAGGCGTGGACTACTGAATCTCCTTGGAGGTGATCTAATTTTGAAATCTGTGGTTACATTTTAGACTCCAGCCATCAAACACTTACATATGTTTGTTTACCTATTTCAGAGTCTCAGGTGTCACAAGCAGAATGTACTCAGTAACTAACACAAAGTTTGGAGGTTCAAATGTGCATATATATGTGTGTATGTGTGTGTATGTGTGTGTGTATATATATATATATATATATATATATATATATGTGCTTTGGGAGAAAGGTCTGATATCTGTTTCTGAAAGATCACAGCCTCAAATAACCTCAGAGTGCATTTGGCTCTGAGATACTTGTAGCCACCAATAATCAGAATTGAGTAGACGACAACTTGTTTGCATTGGGCAGACCTCTCACAATGAACAGAAATCACATCTCAGCTACCCTCTGGGAAGGAAAGTTGAAATGCCAATGATGATACATTAAGGGATAGATGTTAAGTAGGTGACAGTTCTCTTGGCTAAAGAGAATGGTATGAATTCAGTGGTTTGATTCAAATGAATCTTGACTGGCATGGGAGATCAATTCCATAATAAGCATCTTGACCAATACATGGCTCAAATTCACAGATGTATCCTATCGGCGCATGGAAGTAGAAAAGTGTTATATAAGCTCTCTGACAGGACAGTGAATAGTAGATAGATGAGTCACAGAAGACAGGCTGCAAGGCACTCTATTAGATTGATAAAATGAGCCAGCATCTCTGGGTGGACACTTTTGCACTGATCCCACAATATTATTCTTGATTTGCTAGGAAGAAAGCAATTTATTCTGTCGCTTTCTGGGGACTTAGAGCTAATTGGCCTTTCATAGTTATGTGATTCTGCAAATGAGCATAAAAGTGAAAGCTGACAAAAATTCAAACAGGAAATCTGAATCTGCCTATTTTCATAAGTATCTTATAATGGTTTGTAGAGAAGGACGAGATTTTGATTAGAATGGCAAATTTCTTCATGCAAAGGGAAGTGCTCCAAATTACCCATCACTGTAACAAACAGAAAGATTGCTCTTCATTCAGGCTCCTGGATAAAGGAAAATCAATATATATATATTTTTTAAATCCCACCCCCATCCTTGCAACATACCCACTTCCCTTTCTCGACCAACTACGGCCATCAGTCAGCATTGCCATCAGTGGGCGTGCCACTGAGTGTATGACCTCTCATAGCTCTTTCTTGCTTTTCCCACCCCAATCTAGGAGAGATGACATGCATAATGCATGACGTCTTACAGACCAACAAGACAGGGTGTCTACAAAGGCAGCAGCAAGAGAAGAGAAAGAGAAGGAAAACTAACTGAAAGCTCTGCATAACCTTGAAAACAAAGAAGCTGGAAAAGATTAAATTCAATATATTAAAAAAAAAAGTTTGCAAAGCCCGCCAAGAGTGTTAGATGTTTTCAGTGTCTGGCATAAACACCAGAATGAATACCATGAAGAGAAACGAAAGAAATGTAAACTAAGGCCAACATGAAGCACCATTTGTCATGAGCAAAATATACTTGGTGAATTTGCTGAAGCAAATAGTCCAGGGTCAGGAATGAAACGGAGTCTGCCCTTGCTCAGAGCAGGTTTGCCTTTCCTAGGCTTTGCTGTGAAATTAAAAAATCTCACCTTGTCTCTCTCTCTCTCTCTCTCTCTCTCTCTCTCTCTCTCTCTCTCTCTCTTACACACACACACACACACACACATCTATCTGTCATCTAGCTAGCTATCATCATCATCATCATCATTCCTCTGTCTCTATCTCACCCACCTTCTCCCTTGAAAACCATTTCCTCTTTCTCTGGCTAGCCAAGTGATGGTTCCTAAAAAGCTGCAGGTCAAGCAGACCAAGTAAGGACTTAACCCATGTGCTTGTACATTTCGCAGAACTTGGCAGACACTGAGTAAAACTTCTTTTTTGAAGGCAGCTCTCATGTCTGCCAGTCCTTCTGCCATCGCGAGGCACTCAAGCTCCTTTTTCTCCCTGGAGCTGGAGCTTTCAAAGTTATTTTCCACTCTGATGATTACAGACAGCTCGACAGACAAAGAAAAAGGGGCTTTAAAATCGGCAGTCACTACTAATATGTGCTTTGCTCTTTTTGATCAGGAAAAAATTGGGGGAGGGAAAGCTCAGATGTCATTTTTCCACTTCTTAATCATCAGTGCCAAACACACGCACACACACACACACACACACACACACACACACACACACTGCTAGAAATGCAAATGTAAAGATGCATTTATAATGACTGGATCAGGGAGGTGGGGGTGGAGGAAATGGCAAAGCGTCTCAGGATGAATGCCTTATGTCCTTATTGAAATACAGCGAATAGGGACAAAAGAAAGGGGGTTGGGAATGTAAATATTTCACTTTATGAAAAGAATAATGAAATTAGACTAGTGCTTAGCTTTGTCCTTAGAAAATGTATATTCCAAGAATTGCACCCACAGCCATCCCTCAGGAAGACCATTCAGTCTTCTTCCCTCTCAGGGGTTAAAGAAATCTGCTTCTCCATGGGGTTCCCCTGTAGTATGTTAAACTACTATTCTGGGAGTTTCTCCCTCTATGCTTCTACTTTACTTTAGACTTGTCAAAATCAAAAGGCCCCAAATTCCAGGACTATATGTAAAATGGCATCCTAGCTTATGTTAGAACCAGGTTGGAAAATTTGAGGGGACACTGTTGTTTAAGGGACAGGTGAAATATCATGGGAATCAAATGTCATGGGAGGAAAAAAAGAAAGATACTTGAAGTTTTGGGTCCATTTTTTGTGAACTGCTTTCCATAGACTGTCTCTGGGGAAGTGCTATTTTTAAAGGTTTAAATGTTTTGGATTTTTTAAAGATACAAAAGCCAGCTATATTTCATTAAATGCTTCCTTTTTGCTTTGTGCTGTACAAAACTAATCTTTATTGTATGAAGAGTCTTTAGAATGACTGTCTCTTCAAGCAAGGAAACACTGAGAGCCAGGGAACCTGCACTGTATTTGAGGCCACACCTCACTGGAGCGGAGGCTCCCATGCAGGCCGAAGGCTCCATGTGTTGTGGTTTGATTCCCGTCTCTTTGTCCTGTGCTAAGTTGTCTACTCCTTACTAGATTTCTAGATGTTAATTATTAAGCAAAATCATGTGAAGTTCATGGATTTATTTTTTTGTGGGAAAATTCACAGATGGTTCCACTGACTGTCCCAAGATTTGCTATCAATAACTCAGTTCAGAAACAGGTGGCAATACCTGGAGTGTGAATACCATGTTCTGCAAACAACCTCTAATAAATAGTCTTTATTAAAGACCTAAAATATTTTCAATATGGTCGTTAGTGATGGAGGAGCATGTTAGGTGAGCTACCTGTCAGTAAGGAACTTAAATTCTAAATTATGAAACCAGTCTATCATACATGTGAAATAATAGCATCCATTACATTGATGTCTATTGTTGCTGACTTTGTGGAATAATAAGGGTACATGCAAAATCCACATTTTTAACACTAAAATTTTCTTTGTCCTCATATTAGCTCTTTGATGGAACTTTAAATTCTATTACGTATTTCTTTAACTACATAAACTTCTCTAACCCCATACGCTAAACTTATTTTGAGCCATTCTCTTTTGAGTGAATGATTTGGGATTTTAATTCTACATTTTAATCACGATCCTGGTGGTTTCAATGTGCCAAGCTATTGAGTCCCAAAGAGATCTATCTAGACTCTAAGTCAGGCTTCAAGACTATGGTTTCTGCCTTTTTTGCAGGGGAGGGGTTGCATTCCTCCCCCTTGTCTGCCATCACCCCTGGCTGCTCCCATGGTGAGTTTGCTGATTCTGATGGGCTGTTCCCTGCAAGACCTTTCACCAGCACACTTCTCTGTCCAGCTCCATCTTCTCACTTGTCTCTCCCATCAATTACACATTTTTCACTTATGTTTCATCAGTTTACAAGTGCATGCAGCTTCCGAATATAATTGCTGCTTCATCCCAATGTGGCTATGCAATGAATAGTGTTTCTTAATAGCAACACACACACACACACCAAAACTAAACAAAGCCAAAACAACACATTTCCTTGCTATTCTTCCAGCCCAACCTAGAAATAAGAATCTCCAGGAAAACTCGCTGGCATCATTTTCTCTGACCAAGGTAGAAATGATCTGATGTTTTTTACTTGGGTACCTCTTCAGAGTGTGTATAGAGATAGTTGAATATTGGACATTGTATAGAAGGTTTTAAATGTGTACTTGTAAGTCCATCCTACCCTCTTAATTCAAAGTGAATTCAAAGTCTCAGGCAATTTTTCAACCTCACCACTTATGCTATGGTCTATAAAACTCAAAACTCACTCCCATCTAGTCACTTCTCTGAAAGACCTATAGGAGAAGGTAGGACTGTTCCTTTGAGTTGCCAAGACTGAAAGTCTTTATAGGAGCGAACAGCTTCATCTTACATCAGTGGAATAGCTGGTGCGTTTTGAATAGTTGACCTTGAAGTTAGCAGCTCAATGCACTAAGCCACATTATGTAGATAGTAGGTGCTCAATAATTTTTGGACCTAATTAATGCTGACTTGAGCTTTATATAATATGCACCTCTCCTGTAGCATCCAGCAATAAGTCAAACCTCTAGCTGAGAGATACATTGCAGCTGCTATTTGTGTTAAATTGTCTGACACAGAAGACAAATGCATTACAATAGGCTTCCAGTCCCGGAAGAAATGTGAAACAGTGCAGTCAAAGAAGACTTCAGAGAAGTCAGGTTTGAATTAGACCCTCCTACCTCTGTGGTTGATGTGCCCAACCCTAATGAAAAATAGATGGCTTATTCAGCCTTATTAAAGTAAATAGCTATGTGGCAATTTATAAATGATCTCTTACCTTGCTAATCTATTCAGAATAAATATAGTGTCTCCTCACAAGGCCAAGTGATGTGTTTGAACTGTGGTGCTGAGGAAGAATATTGAAAATACCATGAGATGCTAAAAGGATAACACCCAGAGTACTTCTTGGGGGCAAGAATGGCAAGACTTCCTCTGACATGCTTTGGACACACTGCCCATATGGTCAGGGGAGAGCAGTCCCAAGAGAAGGACATTGTGCTACTTGAAGAGGAGGGGCAGTGAAAAGGAGGAAGGACCTCAGTGAGAGGGGCTGCCACCATGACTGCAACAATGGGATCAGGTATGGGAAGAACTGTGAGCAGGGCTCAGGACCATGCAGTGCTGTGTTTTGCTGTGCTGAGGGTGGCTATGATTCAGAACCAACTCAATGGCACCTGACTCTAACAGCAGTACCCACAACGCCACAGCTTCTTTGATTTAAGATTAGTCTTAGATTAGCTAAGAGGCTGGTATAGAGTAGCCAACCATAGGTATACATAAAATTGGCTCTGAAAGGAAAGAATGCTGTGATCATTTGCAAATGCTAAGTGGCAGATTCTAGATGCTCAATGAGGGGAAAGGGACAGGGAATCTTTATCTCTATAGATATGCAACTTGCCTGCTCTTGGTGACACTCTAGGACATTTGGAGATGACCCCTTAGGGTCACCTTCTTGCTAAAAGTGGTCAGCGCATGATCCTGGGAGAGAGGCTCTGGCCTCAGCTCTGATATGTAGATAATTGCTCAGCTTCTATTCTTTTAAGAAAGAGCATTATTCTTTTAGAAGTTAACCTTTTCCATTTATTTTCACCCAGTAAATTTCTATTGAACTCAGACTATTTTGCAATATTACAAAAGAAACTAGTGCCCATTATCAACTGGGTTAAAAAATAAAGGAGGAAAAGAATAAAACGGCTTTTATTTTCCCTATATCTAACCTTAATTCAAGCCTACATCCTTGATGCAATTTTCTGTCATAATACGCAGCATTTAAAGTAACCTTTCATGACACAAAAACCTGAAAAAGAAGAGAGGGGAAAAAAGCATGAACTGAAAAGATGTGAATTTTATTTTTTAAGTCAAAAAGTCCACTGCAGTGGGTTATAAATGAATTCCCGTCAGTAAAGGTGCAAACACAGAAGCCACTTATGTAAAACACAAACCAAAGACAGGAGCCCATGGAATTGCATGTTACAATACTCAAAGCAATTAGTTTTATATATGCCAATGTGTCATACAAAATAAAGCCACAGACCACACTTCTAAGTGATCCATTTCATAAAGGCATATCGTCAAGGATTCGAATGCCTCCTTTTCTCATCGTTATTACAAGGTGATTTCCTACCCTATTAAGTAGATCCGCCTGACCTAGCGCTTTGCTGACTTCATTTCAGGCACACATTAGCAGGACATCGCTGATTTGCAGTGGCTTTCATTTGGAACAAACTGCAAAATGTTCTTAATTCAAGCCCCTCACCTTCCGGTTCCTTTTCCATAGTTCCTCGGCATTGCTTTTTCCCAGACAACGAGTCCCCACGCCTTCTTGATCAAGACAGACAACCTAATGGATGAGTGGGCTTTAATTTCAACGCTTCTGGCATTTAAACTTGATTTGCATTGTCATATGAAATTATTTGGTATTCTCGATAAAAGTCTTTAGTCACCCCCACCCCACCCCACCCCCCCTTCCCTCTTCCAGACAACCAACCGCTGGGAAATTATTGTCAAGGTCTTAAAATGATTTCCCAGTGATTGCTTGTTAGTACAATCCAATTTCTTTCCCAGCCCTGGTCTCTTCAACACTCTTCTGGGGCCCTGTGAAAACCGCGGTGCACAGCACAATGCCGAGACACGCTGCTCACAAACACCACCCTCTGCTCCCCCCAGCGCCCCTTCAGTGCCTGAGTGAACAGGGCCGGAGGAGGTGGGTGCAACAGGATGAAAGAAGGCGGTGAGTTTAACAAGGCAAAAAAGGAGGATGCATTGGCCACTAGGGATTTAACCGCCAACATAAAGTCCGACCTCTTTGAAGAACTTTCTCTGTGCAGAGCCTGGTGTCGGTCCTTGGAAGATAGCGGGGGAGCGAATGTCCCCTTTGCCTTCCAGATGCTTTGGGGCAGACAGAGGAATGGATACGTGGACAACCAGCCATCCTCCCAGACAGAGAGTTCAAAATCTCCCATATAAATTGAGTCTTAAGAGGCCTAGCCTGGGAAGGGACACCTTCTGGGTTGGAATCCGGTCAGAGACAAAAAACGGAATGGAACTGTTAGAGCTGGTCGCCTTCTAAGAGATAGCACTTAGAGGAGAAAGGAAAAAAAGGGACTCAGTGGCCAGATCATGGCGAGTGGAAACTACGCTGGAGGTGAAGAGAGACAGGGAATGAAACGGGGAGAAACGGGAGGAAATGTAATTTCCAGAGAATTAACCTGGGAAATACTTGTAACTCAGGAGACTGTGAACCTAAGGACTTCCTTTTAAGTGCCAAAGGTATAAACCAATCTTATTTAATTAGAAAAATATGCTTGTGTTGCATTCTGAGTAATTTCCCCGAGGAAAGCTTGTTTCTTTTACAGTTGAAGTTTTTGTTTAAAGCCTCTCTCTCTCTCTCTCTCTCTCTCTCCCCCCTCCTCCGTTCCCATTGCTCGGCGGTGGAGCCCACACCTCTCTAGCGAGTGCTCACGCCTACGCAATTATTGTCACTGGGGTGTGAACATGACCCTTCCGATATCTCACATTTGTTTGGAGGTACTGAAATAGAAACATATTAACCTAGATATACCTGAAGCCCTCCAGCAGGTACTTTACAATAAGAAAGAAAGGGAAAACTAATAACTTGAAAAGCTCTTGCTTGATGACTCACCAAATCTTTACAATGGCAATAATTCTGTAGAATAATACAGCATATCTTCAAATCATCAAAGGTGGTGAAAATGCTCAAGATAAAGCAGAATGCGCCTAGTCAATTCACCAACCAAAATGCTTTCCAAAAAAGTGTGGAGTCTAAGAACACGCTCCGCTATAGCACTAAGGCAGGGTGGTGAGTCTTCCCTGTGCCTGTATGAAAAAGAAAAGAGATCCTGGTGGCTTGCAAATTAAAACAAGATAAGCTTCCTTTTACATACTCCCTCAAGGGCTGCAAATAGAAATTTAAATACTTTATCACAACTTCACTCACGAGTAAGAAAATTTAGACACATTACCTGTATCAACACAACTTATTTAAAATGAGATTAAAATGCTCTAAAAGTCCAGTATGGCCCGATGCATTTTCAACGAAAAGATTAAAATGATACATGCACTTTGATCTACTCCAGCCTAAAAGTTTTGTACAGCTCACAACTCGCTCTTCCCACATTTATATCTAGAGAGACCTCCAGGACAGTCTATATTAAATTGGTGAAGATACATTCAAATGACAGTCCTTTTTAAAAAGAATGAGTCAAAAGCAAGCACAAAATATAGTGAGTGAAAAAAAAAATGGAATTAAGAATACTCGTGAATACTTTGCAACTCTGTGTAGTTGGGAAACAAGTTTTTAAAAATTTTTGTTGTGGTACTAACAACCAAATTAAAAAAAAAACAGTTTTAAAAACAGCTTAATACGCAGCACCCCTTCCTTGAACTCTCACAATGGAAATAGATAGTCCAGGGAAGAGTGTGACAGCAGCGACAATCTGCTTTCAGGCTCCAGAAAGTGTCTTACCTGGAGAAGTTGTATATATAGTCAAGCCAATAAAGAGATGAAACACTGTGACCAGCAATTCCTTTCAGGTAGGTAGGTCCCTCACATCCCAGTGACCTGAACTTGAACCTCTATATTGGTGGCTGAAGGCATTATGTCTCATTATAAATAAAAGATGGAATTTAAATCTCAAGCAAAGCTTTCATAATATCTCCTTTTACTTTGAATACTAAAAATACTTCAGCATAATTTAAGAACACCTATAGCTTATGGTTTCAGTGCCATGTGTATGCAATTGTTCTGTTTTATAGGTTATTTAAAGCAATACACCATAATTCTTTGTCCATTTTGTACATGTATGTTTAAGTAAATCAAACCCCAGTGAATGTATTTCTAAAGGTTAAAAAGTGTGATAAGAGCTGTATTTTTATTTGCCTGAACTATTATATACTGCTTCATGCAACCCATAAAACCATTCTTGTAACTCACAATTAGATCTGTTGAAAAGAGCTTACCCTAGAAATTAAACAAACAACTTGCAAGTTATTTTTGTATCAAATCAACTGCAGTTGAAATGGCTTACCCAATTACTAAAAGGCATCCTCATGTAAAAAAATTGATACCCTACAAATGTGCTGCCGTGTGTGTGTGTGTGTGTGTGTGTGTGTGTGTGTTTCTGAAAAACTCAGAATAGGATCTGTCAGGTATACCCACTAGGGTAACAAACATGTCACCCAGATTTGCATTGGGAATTAAAACATTCTGTAGCCTGACAAAAGACTGTGTGTTCTTAGCAACCGTGACGAGAAGAAGGCACTGCAATACCTAGATGTCCTGAGTCAAAAGTCCCTCATCAGGCAGCTTGAGAAAAGCGCCCTCAGCCCTTGATAGAGGTTCCCTGCATGGCAAGCTGCGCTGCAGACAACAGCCGCTGCCTCTCCACCTCAGGCATTCAGGCAAAGTGAAGTCTCACTCCTGCAAACTGGGCACTGTCTTTTATTTGTGCGTTTCTCCGCCACTTATGTGAGAATCATGAATATAGGAAACTACATGTGCAGGAGGTGAGAAATATTGGTGATATCAAAAATGCAAGGCACACATTTTCTAATACCTGATATAAAGTCATAATGCTTATCAAACAAAGCAGCCCAATGTAAGGCAGCAAATGTTATTGTCAATGTACTGTAAGTACATAGTATGTTAACAATTTTAAACTGACAGTATTAATAGCAAATAGTGTCCAATACTGCAATATGAATCCCCATAATTTTAATAAAAGAGAATTGCAATGCTAAATTAAGGACTCAGAAGGTCCCCCACTTATTTAGCTTTGACAATCAGCATTAAATAATTTTACACCATAAGAGTAATTCTGAGTGTCAAAAGAATGCCCAGAAAATTTGCTAACCATATTTTATAAAAAAAATGTTCCTATTATAGAGATATTGTGGTGGAAGGGAAATATTTTGTTTAAAATAGAAGAAATGCTGTAATAGCATGGTTTTGTTTGAAATGTCACAGACTCCTCTTGTTTTTCAGGTCATTAATGGAAAGCAGGCACCAACTTATTAGCAGCTTCATAAAGGCAGCCTTTTAGAAAAATGTCCTCTCATTTCACTCTGTGTGTGATTCAGTCATGCCATTAGCTCGACGTGCGGTAGTAAGATTTTCCTGTAAGAAAGACGTGGGAGAAATCAAAGTGCTTATCACAAACAGATAGAATTTAACTTTACAAATAACAAGCAGATTGCCCAGCAAATGCCCTGATCACTTTAACTTTTAATACATAACGTCCATTAGAAAATTTATTAAGAGGTGGGGTTTTTGTTTTGCTTTGTTTTTGCTTCTTTGACTAAGTGCAACTGCTGTGCTAGGTTCAATTGTGACCCACAAAATACAGTTTTCACCACATTATCTCTACTCCAGACACGAAGGACAGCAGCCCACATTGAGTCCTGGAGGAAGACAGGATTCAAATTCTTCCAAAATAGAAAAAAATATAGAGAGAGCATGGGTGATATAGGCTACAACTATCAAGCTAGAATTTGACAAATATTGAGCCACTTCATTATGTAAAATGATATTTCAATTCTGTCCTTTAAAAGTACTTGTTGATATGCTAAATATAGAGCACCTTCGTGAAAACCAGAAGCTGAGAATATTCCCATTCTAAACCAACAGGCAAAAAAATGGAATACATTCTCCACCAACTTAATTTCATGTATTTGAACCTTGCCAACCACCTGGTGGTAGAATTTTATTTTCCCATTTCTAGACTATTAAGTTACAGTCAGAGAAATAAAATGACATACCCAAAGGCACATGAGATCCTAATATAGGTTGGTATTGCCAGATTATATTGCTAATGGTCATAAGTGATGTCCAAACTCATCTGGATTCCAAACTACAAATCATGTGAACGATGGTTCTAGAAAACTAACATCTGTGGAGTGCTAAGACAAATGGTGTCTCCTCTAGCTTCCCTCATTAATAGGTGGGCTCTAGAAAAGGATTCTCACAGAGCAGACAAACCAAGAACTCGGGCTGGCTCACTCTGGGCTTCTGTGGTGTGAGGGAACGGACATCAAAATACAACAGATTGTCATCTGGCCAAAGGACATAGTGCATGATTAGCCTGACCGGAAGGGGTGTGTTTTTCCAATTCTCATAAAGGCATCATTTCCCTATGCTATAACCCCATGGGTCATCTGTACATTTTTATTATTTTCCATAATTACAAACAAGCCCATTGATGTTCAGTCAAGTCCAAGTCATACGGAATCCTATAGGACAGGGATCTGTTCCCTAGGGTTTGGGAGACTGGAAATCTTTCTTCACACAAACTGACCCAACTTTCTGCAAGACGAGTTCCGACAGCTGGACTTTTAGTTAGCAGCCCCAAAGTTAAGCCACTGTGTTACCGGGGCACTTGTATTTTCAATAAGCAGGTGTAGCACTGTATCAAACGCTTTCTTTTCTTTCTGATTTCCAGTTTACTTCTAAGCAGAGTAAACAAGAGATCCAGGAAACAATGGAATTGGTGGCAGGACCAGCTTCTGGAATGACTGAATCTCCCTTCAGTCCATGTCTCTCAAAGTTCATGTAGTGAAGTGAGTCAGCAAACTGAGAGGTGTTTGAAGGGAGAGGAGTTCTCAATATCCTTATGAAAAGAGACAGATGCCCCGAATGATGAATAGTGAGTTGTCATTCTGGAGGAAAGAATGAACTGAGAGGTGTAAAGTGCTGTTCAACCTCGTCCTGGAATATCACAGAGAGATAGATGTCTCCTGTCAGGGAAGCGGGGAGGGGTCCGAGCAATGGAAGGAGCTAAATGTACAATTTTTATTGATGCTTGTCTTCCACTTTCTTAGTTATTGTTTTTAATTACTAAGAAATTATGATTTATAATATGCATCAAATATAAAATTATACCAACAGAAAACTAATTACCATAGGTATTTTGGGCCTTTAAAAATTTCACATATAAATAGAGGAGGTTCCAACACTCTCAGCCTAAATTTGTTTGCTCACCAACTCTAGGAACCTTGGCCAGGTAATCTCCCTTCTGCTTTTCTTTTTTCTTTTCTTTTTCTTTTCTTTTTTCTCCCTTCCCCCCTTCCTAATCTCTTCTCCTCTTTTTTTTCCTTTATCCCTCACATAAATGCCATACTTCTAAAAAGATTTCCATGAGAATTCAATGACATAATCTATATAAAACCCTTCACCAGGGCACGCCATTTTTTTTTTTAAATAAGTTGTGGATAGTGTTAGTTGTTTGGGTCTGTTAGTTAGCTGACTTGCTCTATTCCCAAGAACGGTATGCCCAAAAATACCTACAAGAAATCACATTTGAAAATGTTTCAAATCAGCAATTTAGCCTTCTCTCTTTCTCAACTGAACACTTTCTGTCAGTTTTCAAAACAGTCTTTTTGTTATTAAATGTCTAACAGAAGCTGCATCTGAAAACACTTAAAGATAATGAAAGAAACAAAAGAAGTATGTTTTCATAATATTAGTACACAGTACTAATATAAGTACTACTAATACTAATTACTAATATTAGTACATTTCAAACCTGATCACTTCCAATTCAAAATGTGTTGGAGATGCATCAAAAACTGTCGTGTTAAATTGAGATTATGTACTAAAATTATCAAGCATTCCATTCTTGATGAAATCTTGGATTTTTATAAAACAATTGCAACAATGTCTTTCTATGCTTCCCTTCTCAGTAAAAATGAGAAAATAATATAGTTAGATAAGGAAAAGAAATGAGATTCATACAATGATGTGCTCTGAAGAACAAAGATAACCAAGAGTTAAAGATAATTCAAATCATCGTCTCTGGTCTTCTCTTTTGGCTCTTCTGTTAAATAAATACCTTTTCTCTTTTCCTTTTTTACATTCCAATTGTACCAAACATAAAAGCTTATGTACAGAAGAAATAATAAAATGCTTGCTAATCTAATAGCAGAATGCCAAGAACAGAAAAATCTATCCTACAAAGTATAACTGAGATTGTCTACACCACAGACAGTTTATGATCAGAAACATTGAAGAAAAAATTTTAAAAGAGAGCCATCAATAGAAATGATGTTTCCACTGTGAGTTCAGGGTCATAGTAAGGCTACAAGAGCAGAGACATAAAGCCCTATTAATTGTACTTCCCAGGGGTCACACACCAGCCCAGCTTTCTTATGAGAGTCCCAATTTATGCCTTTTATCCAAGATAATTATTAAGAGTACCTTTAACTCCCCAAATGTCACAGTTTTGACAATAAATTACATAGTTGCCCTACACTAACCCTCACTCCCTTTCCCTTCCTTTTTCGTTTCCCTTATAGACCTATGGGGCCAGTTATTTTAACTCTTAAGAATATGTGAAAAGGAAGGAAAATGGTTTTTTAAAAACTCAGCCAAGTTTTTAACTCTTTTTTCCCCTCCTTAGAACAGATCTCTAGTCTGAACCATCTTCAATGGGTTTCCTTTACCTTAAGAACAATGTGGGCCCACGTGTATCCCTAAACACGCCATCCCTCCACAACCAGCTGAAGCCTATATTTCTGCCTAAATCATGGGGCATAACATTCCGTCTGCTTATTGAATTCTATTCGAAAAATTTAAGAAATTCCACCTTACATTGAGAATCTCTAATTTAACTGCTTTTTCTTTAAGAGTTAAAAAAAAGTCTTAAACCTAAACCATGTTAAAGGTAGGTGATGCAGCCAAGAATAGACATTCCTATCAGTGGCAGGAAAGCCTGAACACCTGATAGTAAGAGCCCCTTAATCAAAAAGCATTCTTTGGGGACGAGGTAGTAGTACTTTGCCTCAGGCACTAACCGGATCCTCCCCCCCCACTGCCCCCACCACCACTTTCATTGTATATTTCCACAGGACTGGAATGATGAAACACATTCGACTTCTCACAATGATGGAGAAACACACTCAAAGCATGACCTTTCTAGAGTCACATGGTGCTTCTACAAACAAGGCGAGGGGGACAGCAGCAAAACAGCCTCTGTGAAAACAGTATAGCAGAGGGTTTGACTCCTCTAACTGTGAGAGAGGAAAAGAACGGAGATCCACGCCTGCCACCTGGGTCCTAGGAAGCAGAAACCAAGTATACCTCCACCCTTCACCTTTTAAAAAAAGTGCAGTCATTAAAATATCATGCCATTCAACAGTTCAGTGACATCCATAAGGGTTGTTTGATCATTGACACAACCAACTTTAGACCCTTTTCTTCCTTCTTGTACTCTTTGGTGACTCTCCTTATTTTCCCCCTGCTCCCTTTCCATAGCCCAAAGCTTCAATAATCTATCTACTGTCTTCTTAAATCCCCCCTTCCTGGTTTCCCTTTATAGGGAAACCATACAAAATGAGGGCAAGATACACACAAAGAGACTCAGTAACAATGACCATATAAGGGCTAATCCCTGGTGGCATAGTGGTTGTGTGCGGGAATGCGGCCCACAGGGTTGGCGGTTCAAATCCAGCAGCAGCTCTCCAGGAGCAAGGCTGGGCCTCCTGCTTCCACCAGGGGGCAGTGATGACTCCCCAAAAAAACAACCATTAAAACAGAAGATGACCTCAAACTAACACTGTGAAAAAAAGAGTTAACACTTAGAATAAGTTCACAGTGAGTCCAAAGGAAGATCTAATGACAAGGAGTCATATCTCATTGAGCCTGTGTACAGATGTTAAAATCCACTTTACAACACCCTTTAATCTGGTGTTAGGGTTGGTTATCTTTCTAATCTATGGGTATTGGGGATTCACTGGGCACTTAATCCATGTAAGGACCCTGCAAATGGATTTTGGGCTTCCACTAGCATCCATAGCATTTGTTCCACACACAAATTGAGTGTTTAGAATTTAGGTACTCATTCCATGCCCTCCTCTTGGTTTGAATCATATTATTTACAATCCTTGAATCACACAAGCTGATAAGACTCTGCCAATTCTTCACTTAGATTGCTGCTGGTTCTGAAGTAAGCCTTTAAGACACCAGCTACTATTATTCTTGATGTCTTGGAGATATGATCCTCAAAACTTTTCATCACTTCTGATACCCTCTATGCCTTTCCCAGCACTCTCTGTTTCTCTGCCGGGCTCAATAATTCATTATAATGACCACAATGAGCACACAGGCAATACAATACTTAGAATTATAGAGTTCATTAGAAAATAATGACTTAGTTCATAACCAAGAATAGAGATAATAGGTCTTCAAGCAAGACAACCTCTTCTCAGCCATTCGCTGAGCACACAGGTCTCAGTCTATCCGTCCTTCCATTCCTTGGGCCTTATTGGAAAAGCACATTCTGTCCTGCTTGGATAATTTCACAAATTCCTTTTAACTGTTAATAGGTAGCAAAAGACACCTCGCCCACCAGGTGGTCTTGACCCAAAGGCCCCCAGCTCTCTTCTTTCACTCTTTGGTGACTCTAGCTCTACCTTTATGTGCCAAGAAACCTCCCACTCCCTTAAGAAGCCAGCTGGTTGAAGGTGTTCAACTCTTGCTCTCAAATCTCCTCCGAGTTGCCTTACTCCATGCTCCGTAAAGCCCCTGGATTAGCTCACTATGACCTTCTGGTTCTGCTGCCTCCATTGCTACTACTTTTCTTTCCCTACTTTGACACCTTCTTCCACTGTCTTTCGGGTTGCACTTACTCTGTCTCCTGGACCTGCGAGGTTTTCAGAAAAGGGAATGTGAATCCAAAGGACATACGTCACTCCTATTCCTCCTTTTTCATGAAGGGATGCCTTAATGAAGGGTCATGGGGCTCCCCCTTTCAGAAGATGGTTCTGGGATTTGGGGCTGCCTCCACTGAAGTCTAGTAGTATACCAAATGTGATCAATCTCTTCTGTAGAGTTGCATGCACTTTATTTGCATGAGCCCACCTCTATAAAAGTTCAAGGCACCTTATTTGCATTTAGCTGCCCAACCTTTGGGGTCATACACATTTTATTTGCATCGCTCCATCCAATCATTGTGCAGAAGCCACAAAGACTATGGATAGAAAAGTCTTAAGAAGTAAGTCACTGCGATACAGCATCCAGACCAATACCGTACTCTGCAAATAAAGGCTGCCACAGGGAAGGAGGGGAATTCCTGATTGCTACCCTCTGTCACCCATGCCTTTTAGTCATGAGGATATCCTCGTCCCTACTCCAGAAAAGTTTAGCAGCAGCAAGGGAGAGAAATAGCCTCTGAGGAAGTCTAGTCTGCAGTTGGGAATAAAGATTGACACTTCTCTAGTGCGTCTTAGCTTCTTGAGTTCCAAAAAGACTACAGATTCAGAGGGTGGGCAACAAAGAAAGATGTCAGTCATCAGCTTTTGTGTATGGTGGCCACACGAATATGAGCCACAAATCGCATGAAATAGAATTTTGCATTTTATTTATTTGTGCTTTACTTATTCTCACAGATCCACATATGCATACATACAATGTATACATGAACCCGTACATACATAAGATGTATTTACTCTCTTAGCTACAGACACATATACTTATCCGCTGTCATACACATCAGCATTTTGAAGCACATGCGGCAGGCACTGTCACTCTTCCCCAAATCACTAGCTCATGATTCTTCCAACACAGTGGGCTCCCAAGAACACGACTGAATCCAATGTCTTAACTTTGCTGTGCAATTGCAACAGCTGCAGTGCTATTGTGCTGTGCAAGTAGCTGCCAGTTGATAAAATAAAAACAAATCATATATCAAGGTGAAAGACTATTAAAACTCCAAAACCATTCCTTTCTGGTTTTATTGTGTTGTATCTTATTTTTGTTAATATTTCATTTTATTTTGTTGTTGGTTTTTAACCTTCACTGGTTTGGGGGAGGTAATTAAGTGTTTTGGTATAAAAGATCCCCTGCTGGGTGATAGGCTGCATGGGGAAGGGAAATTAGACAAAAGGTATTGAGTAATAACCACAAATGACTTTATAGCCCATTCTGTCTGAATGTCAATAGAACTTGAAAGCAAGATTTGCAGAAGATAATCAGCAATGGCTCCCCCATGTATAATCAGGAATTGACTCTAATTAGCCATTTGCAAACCTCTTACCTGCCACTGTGATTTCTTATCTCAGTGGGGGGAGAAAAAAAAGCAAGGAAAAAAATGGGTACAGCATAGTCACCCAAATGACGGATGGTAGAAAGTCACGATTATAAAAGGTATTTGTAATCTTCTGAAATTATATTAGCACTGAATTAATTTGACAAATTCTTGCTGATGTTGTCAAGTGACAAAGTAGGTATCAAATATTGCCATGTGTATTGTTGTACGCTGCTTCAAGCTTTTGAGGAATGAGAGGATGAAGAAAAACAAATGCTGTTTAAAAGTACATTGTTTAAAGAATGGTTGTCTAAATAAATATTTTATTCGGAATTCGGAACAATGGAAACATAGTTTGAAGTATAACAAAATATAGTTTGTCATGTATTACACGTCACAAGATAACAAACTGTTGGGATTTCTTTCTTTTTCAGTAGTAGATTCAATTTGAGAGAGAATACTTTGAAAGAGAGGTTGATTAGAAACAACACTCTTTTTTTGAACAGTATGAATTCACTTATAAAGAACAGCACCCAAATACCAAGGTTAATGGGTTTATCCAACAGATCACTGCGGAAATGTACAAATGGTTTTAGAATACAAAATTATGTTTTCCAACTAGAGGTACATTTTTGAAGGAATTTTTATAAAATTCAAAATAAAAATATATAAGAAATGATCTTTTCATTGATAGAGATTATAGAATTTCCCAAGGGAGATTGTGTTTATATATTATAAAAAAAAACCTAAGTAACAGATAAAACATGCAATTGTAGATTTTCTTTTCTAATGCAGCTGCTTTGCCCACATGCCCACATGATCCTTACTGCATTATAATTCCTGGACAGGCTGAGCCTAGGAAAATCTGGGTAAGCTACCTTGATGACTATTAAGATACTACACTACAGAAAAATATCTCCCAACAGGAGGTACTAATAAGATACCCAACAGCATAAGAAAGCATCAAAATGAGAAGTAATGGAAGAAAGCAATTGTGACTGGGCTGGAGACGCCTATTTAGCAGCTAAAACATTGCTTAACTATAATGATCTGTTCCTTCAAAGTCCTAGGCTTAAAGCTAAGTAACAGATACGATTCCACACACTATTCAATGTAATTTAAAAATCCTTATTGTGCACCTAAAGTATGCCCAATTACTTTCAAAGACATCTAAAAGACATTGATTCTAAGAGGAGACGCGTCATTCAGGCCAGGTGCTCAAGAGGGTTGGAAATAGAAACTACCAGAGACAAAAACGTATAAATGTTTTTTTACTGTTTTATTTTCTTATCAGAGAAAGCACCTGTGTTTAGTTAAGAACCCTATTCTGTCCTTAAAAAAATGTTTTGCTAAATATTGAAGTATTCTGAATGCCATGTCATATTTTGTAGTCAATCTAATACAAGCACCCATCTCATCTCAAAAAATCGTCTGTATCTCTCTTGGTAGAGCCTTGCACTCTCTTCCTAATTTTGTGTGGACTGCATCATTTTTTCATTTCAGTTTGATTTATTTTCTAGTTCTCGGTCAGCTTCAGTTTTTTTTTTTTTCTTTTCCGAATGTGGCAATGTCTTTATCAAGCGCGCATTTTCAGTCCTTTTGTTACCCGCCTGCAGGGTGCGCTGTTGGCCACAATCCCAGGCAACCTTCTCTTTTTAGTCAGGACGTTAAAGAACACCCGGTCCGTTAGTTTTCCAGTCACTCAAGGTGAAGACAAAACATCAAAAGACTACACACCAATGAATACCCTTCATAGCTCCATCCCCTGGGGGTAAGAAATGAGTGTTCAAGAAGCGGAGCCAGGAAAGCAGAATGCGGTGGGCTGTGAGATGTTCAAGAGGGAGGGTAAGTCCTCTGCTAATAAAGCAAACGTTCGCGTGTGTCTGCCGCCGGGCGCTTTCTCTCCTCTTTTTTCTGCTCACACCTGCTTCCTTCTAGACTGTGCTCTCGGGAGGATTCAGATGTGACTGAGCATCTGGAGGACTGACTCGCAGAGCCCTTAGAATTTCATTTATATGAGAGACTAAGGGACAGTCTTGAGAAGGCATGTATCCTTGGAAAAGGAGGGCCTCGGCCATACAAATTATGTCCAAAGACAATCCTTTAGGGTCAGAAGTGTGACTTTTATTTATTGCTTCTTCTTTCGACTGCAGCAGGAGGACATTGCACAGCCTGGTTGCCACCGGATCCTACAGAGTACAAAGTTCTAACTGAAACCGCCTGGAGTGCTTGTCTCTGTGAGAAAGCGTTAGTGACGGGCTGCAGGAGCCAGAGGGGGACACCAGCCTGAGAAGTTCCTACTGCCGCGGGGTGAAATCCACCATACAGTGCTTTGAGCAGTAAGTCTACTGCAGATACTGCCTTCATTTGGCACCAAAGTCTGCATTAGAGCAATATGCACATGTTCAGTTCAGAAAAGAGAGTTTGGGTCCTTCCCAGAGGTGACAGCCCTAGTACAAGTCAAGGCCATAGTAACGATTTGGGAGGCCAGCACTGACCATGACAACTCAGAGGCACTGTCCCTCTAGGGGTAGAGCAAGAATACCAGGACACAGCATCTGAAAATGTAAGAGTTAAAGCGGAGAGGAGAGACGACAAAAATGTCACAATCACTGGGAAGTCCCAGATTTCCAAAGTGAGGCTTAAAGCCCAGGCAAAGGCTTGACAGATGGATGCTCTAGAGCAGGCGTCCTCAAACTTCAGCCCTCGGGCCACATGTGGCCCACCGAGGACCTTTATCTGGCCTGCCGGGTGCTTTTGTCGCCATTGCCTATCTGCTTAGCAGTCGATTCATTGCGGCCCACAGTGATTTTGTATATATTTGAAATATAGTATATATATATATATACATATGTGTGTGTGTATATATATATATACACACACACACACATACACACACACTATTGTCTGGCCTCCCAACAAACTGAGGGGCATTGAACTAGCCCCCTGTTTAAAAAGTTTGAAGACCCCTACACTAGAAGAAGAACCCAGGTGCTTCCCTCTGCAGAGAAGTCTTGCAATGCAGAAGAATCAAAATGTAAATGAGTTATTGAATGTGAAACTGATGATCTCTTAAACTTTCATCCCAACAAAAAACTTTACAAAGAAAGGAAAACAGGTCACTGGACTCTGTGGTGCAATGGATAGCACATTCACCTCATAGACGGAAAGGGGAAAAAAGCTCATCTCAGCTCTCAAGTGACACAAATGCAAAAGAGAAAGAGAGCAATTAGAAGCTCACACACTGGGTTCACCTCAAGTTGGAAGCGATGCCATGGCAACTGGGAAACGGGTAATGGTTTAGTAATATGTTGTGACGGTCATGTGCTTATGTTAATTTCATGATTGAGATGTAGGGGTGGAGTCTAGCCTGTTAATCTGGACATAGCCATTGAGTAGCCAATGAGGCCTCTGTGTGGGCATGGCTTTCTCCTGGTACATCTGGGAAATCTTGCAATATTTCCCTCATGGAGATGAGAAGCTATCTCCCCAGTTGGTGGGAGTTAGTCTCAGAGACAATGAATCACAGACAAGACAAGATGGCACAGTCCAAGGAGCTGAAGGAGCCAGAGGAGAAACCACACAGCCTTACCCTGGTGGAACCAGACCTCTGAAGCTGGCAAAGCCACATGGAGAGCCTTGCCAGTGCTGAGTTGCCTCTACCACCACTGGATGCTATTGATGGACCCTGAGCCCTGGAAGTGAGAAGCCACGGGGAGACCCCTGCCGGCACTAGACTCTGCACCCACTGGCCTCTGACTTCATGAGTTAGAAGGAGACTTTATAGATTGATATTGGTTATATGGACTAATATTAGACTTATGACTTTGAACTGGACTGGGTTGGGATGTTTTCTCAATGTCCCATTCCTCTTATATATAATCCATACCCTTATATCTATAAACATGTCTATGAGTTTGTTTCTCTAGTATACCCAGACTGACACATATGCCAAATGCTTGGTTGCTTCCTTTGTCACACTTTGCCCCATCCGTTTGATGCATGTATTTCTGCCTTGCTGCATGTTCAATTTAGGGTTATGGGACAGTAAATACACCATTCATGTCCAGCTCAGTGGCTACAATGTAATGGGTGATGTCTGTTGAATCAATGACTCAACAAATGGAACATCAACTTTTCTCACCAAATCTCTGCACAGAAATTGGAGTGTCCATCTAGCTTCCTATCTTCAACAGGCACAATCTCTTGGGTTTTCTCTCGTGTGGAGAAAATGGTGAAGGGGGTAGCAGAGGAGAACACTGGAGAAGAAGTGGCATTACTCCTAGACTTCTTTGCTGCTATTTTAAATTAACTTCTTTATCTTGTTGGCTCAAGTTCGAAAAGGGGAGGGAAGGGAACTTATGGGGGTAGCAGGGAAGGTGTCAGTAGCGATTCACAAGGTCTGTGAAAAAGCAAACACTAATCAGCTGGGGTGTTCTGACAAGCCACAAAGGGCTGTGGTTTGATATGTTTCCCTGGATTATGAGAAAAACAATTGTCTTAATGTCTTAGAGACTTTTCTCTAGGTAAATATGTATTCTAGATTTGGAAAGCAATTAAGCATCACGAATGTTTCCTTCCTTACAAATAAGCATTTTCATGCACACTACATGGGGTGCCCCATTCTGAAGGTACTTTGACCAGATCCAGTTGGCTTCTCTCAGGGGTCACTGACCTGTGTCATTTTCTTTGTTTGTTTTTCCTGCACATATCAAGTTACTTGGCAAATGTACCTCAGACATGAGATGTATCTATATCTCATTATGAATTGGGTTGATTATATATCTGTCCATAATAATGAATTATTGCAACCTAATGAATGAATTATTGTATACCTAACACCTTAGCAGATACACAGCTTTGTTTGCACATTTTGGTATTCAAAATTTAAATACCTGCCTGCTCAGTTGTATTCTTGAGGGAAAGAAACATCAGGCATTGGCCAGGGGAGGTGGGAGCCTCCAGAAAAGGATCTGTCCTTAGCAGCAAGTCATCAAAGTCTGCAGCTTCTGCAGCTGAGTGTCTTTAACGGTTCTCACATGGGGGTCTAATGGCAGCTTTGATGCAATTCTACCAGACCTAAAGATAATCTGGTCTAGAGGGAAGAATTCATGACTGTGCAGTAGAGAAACCTCATCTGAGGTCTCCCAAGGTGCTCTGCTAACTGATTTTGTGCAAGTCCCTTCACGATTCAGTTGTCAGGCACCAAACCTCTCAGATGGAATGCATGCAAATATTGCACTAGGAGCAGTAAGACGGTTTTAATAAACTACTGAATATTAGTGGAAAAAACATGAAAATGCAAAAACTTCTACAAACTTTAAAGAGAATTCATCCATTTATGTTGCTGCCGTATTCTAATAGACTTTAAGTAGGTTATCAGGAATTTTAATTAATAATTATAACACACTTGCCATGTAGAAGATGAAATATCTGGACAGTTGACTGCCTGTTTCATCCAGACGTTTTGGTACTTTGGAGTTGGGATAACTTTTTCTTCCCCGTGCATTTTGTTTCTGTTAGGACTGCCAGAATTTCTGATGGCAATTTTTAAAAAATCACATTCGTGTTTATCTTTTTTTTTCAGGTCAATTAATATTTCCATTGAACACACCAAGGTGTGATGATAAGTTTCTCTTTCAGAGAGCTCTTCCTTCATGTGCTGGTAATGACGGTAGTAATGATGGACGGGGGGCGACCAGAGCCTCCTTTCAGAGAAGCTGCCCTGGAAATAAAGGGGCACATCAGCCATGGCAGGAAAAGCAATCAATCCACCACAGATGGAAGCAAGCACTTGTTAAAAACATGAACATCTCAAGAAGAAAGAGGACAAGATCTGAGTCTCTGTTCATCCACAAATGGCGCATATAAAGTATTCTCGAAAGTGTAGCTGCTAAGATCTATTTCGGTGGTTAAAAATCCACATAGCAGTTGAAAACTGGGCTTGGTGGGTGGCTTTGAGCTGCTGTTTACCTTCTGCTGTCACTAGGGGCTCCGCCTCTTCTCCTCCTAAGGTACAAAACTGCATTTGCGCACAGAGCACATCCATGAGCCAGGTCATCTGTGGGTGGCTGTCTCTCAGTCTTCTGCAGCTGGGCCACTCCTCTTCTGACACTTGCTCCTCCAGGGAATGCTTAAACGCATCCTTACCTCTTGTAATTTGTATACTTCATGCCAACCCCGTCTACGCCATCTATGCATCCTCTGAAAATAAGAGCTCACCTGTACCTGCTGAAGAAATTGGGGAATGAATGGATGAGTGAAAGAATTCGGCTGACATCAAGCCAAAGCAAATGCACCACCATTGAATTGATGCCAATACCTAGCGCCTCTGCAGCACAGGGCACAACTGCCCCCATGAATTTCTAAGTCCATAGCTCTTTATTTGAGTAGAAGGCTCTGTCTTTTCATTAGCGGATTTTCCCCAGTGGATCACTATACTCTCTTTTCTAATCACATGCAGTGCCATCAAATCAATTCTGACTCACACTGACCCTACAGGATAGAGTACCGCTGCCCTCATAGGTTTCCGAGGCTGTAAATCTTTAGAGGAGCAGAAAACTGCATCTCTCTCCGAAGGAGCAGCTGGTAGCTTCAAACTGCTGACCTTTACTTAGAAGCCCAATGTGCCACCTGCTACACTTCAAGTCTCACTCACTGACCGGCCATAGAGTCCACTGTGACCTATAGGAGGGGGTGAAACCACCCCATGATGTTTGAGTTCATAACTCTTGACTCAAGTACAAGGCTTCCTCATCCTTTTGCTCTCCGTTTGCTCATCTCTCAGAAACTCATGCCACTGAGTTATGTGGACTCATAGTGAGTCTGCTGGTCAGAGAAGAACTGCCCCTGTGGGTTTCTATTATGGGAGGAGAATGACACATCTTTCTCCCTCAGAGCTGCAGGTGGTTTCAAACTGCTGATCTTTCTGTTAGCCACCCAACTGGGAACCACTCAGCCCAGTCTAGTCTGAAAAGCACAGTAGCCCACTGTCATCGAGTTCTGCATGCATACCGATGCTGTATGCAGATTTGCAGAGGTCCTCAAATGTTTTTAAACAGGGTGCCTCAGACCATCAGAGGGCTGGACTATAGTTATAAAAAACAAACAAACTATGAGCAAATTCACTGTGGGTGCGGGATGAGTTGGCTGCCAAGCAGAACAGCAGTGGCAGCAAAACACCTGGCAGATTGGATAAACGTCCTTGTTGGGCCACCCCTGCAGACTGTAGTTTGAGGACCTCTGCTGTAGAGGATATCCAGTTTCCAAGGCTACACATCTTTATAGGAGCAGATAGCTTCGTCGTTCTCCCCTGGGCCTTGCTTAGCTTACAGCACTCCTATAGAACATCACAGGCCCACCCAAGCCTCTGTTGACAGATAATTAGTGAGCATGTAGGAAATAGATTGGTTGGGATTCAAGCAGAGGTCACCGCATGGAAAGAGAGAATTCTACCCCTGACCCAGCATGGTCTTCCAAAAAAAAAATATGTAAGTGGAAAACTTAAAGAAATGAACTTTGAAAAATGTTCTGTCTTCATCATTCTCTCCTTAGATCATTTCACAGTGTCTTAAAATATGACTATATTGGTGGGATTGCAAGGCTTATTCAGGGGCACCTTGGCAATCACCCAGACTTAATAACCAGAAATGGAAGAGGCCGTACTTGAACGTTACCAGAATCAGTTCATGATGACAGTCCATTAGGCAGATCTGACTCATAGCCTGGTTTTATATGACCCGTGATCTAGTAACAGTTTTTACAGTTCTTGTTGGCTTTTTTTGTTTTTCAATGGTGGTATGTGAAGATTGTATTAAATTTGAATGTCAACCTCCATAAATAAAGTTTGATTGGAATGCAATCCTATTTATTGGCATATTTATTATCTGCTGTTGCGTCTGTGTCACAGAATCATTGTGGCGGCTGTGGCTAAGCAGCCTGCCAGCCCTTTAGTATTTGCATCCATCTCTTTACAGAGACCCACGAAGAAGTCCGGCACAGAATCTAGCAAACCAAGAACCTACTGTGTACCTGGTTCTTTTATGATGATAGGAAGTTTCCACCCCTCTCGTGGCTCTTTTGAAGTCTAGTGGGATGGCAAAAGTAACCAATGGTCTTGTCTGGATTGCATCTGCTTTATTTCCTCCGTAATCCAGAGTATTTCCTCCGTAATCATGGGTTACTCATTGGGCTGCTAAGAGGCCAGTGGTTAGTCACCCTCAGCCACCTCACAGGAGAAAGACAGGGACCTCTACTTCCCCAGTCGCAGTCTCAGAAACGCACAGGGACAGTTGGAGCCTGTCCTATAGAGTCACACTGAGTTGCCATTGACTCAACGGCAGTGAACTTGAGCGTTTTCAAAGACTAACAAGGATGCCATGGCCTCCATCCACCCTGCCTCCCCCTTCTTACATTATGAGCAAGCTATCCAATTCCCTTGGTCAGCCATAAGCCCCTCGCATTTGCATCATCCTATACAATCATTTAGAAGGAAGACAAAGACTAGAACGAAAAAAGCTATATGAAGTTGCACCCTGCATGTTATTTTTTTCTATTATTTTATTTTAGTATTTTTTTAGAGAGAGAGAGAAAAAACAATGCCCTTTTAAAAACGAACATTAAGGCAGGGTGTTATAAATATATGACTTCATCTTGTGCCTCAGAGAAATGGCTGACCAGGCAAATAACCATTATCCAAACCTTTCCAACAAAACCTGGCCAGAATCATTCTCTCATTCTATGACAGGAGTACAGAATCCACTAGCCTACCATTGAATCAAAACAAGAGAGTTGGCAGGTCAAAAGATTACCATAATACAGAGCCTTTCAAATCACAACAGAGATTACAGATCTGGCTACTCTCTTCCCGGCCAATCGATAATGAAACCGTTTTCATTTTCCAGAGGGGGATTGGTTTTCTCTGTTACTCTTGAAACAAAAGCACAGCCCTTGGCAGGAGGTCCAGAGCAGCACCCTGCAGCCTGGCCCTGGACAGCGTGTGCACCATCCTCTCCTCAGCTGGAGGAAAGCTTTACTGTCATCAGCAAGCAAATGATCACAGCTAACAAAAAGAATGTCTGATCCAGGCAAAATTAAGGCAATCTGGGGTCTCCTGCCCGACTTCTGGTTGCTGGGCTGCTGCTACGGTCCTCCCTTTTCCTCCCCTCAAGCCAGATAAACCTCTGTCTCTTAGAACTGGCAAAGCGCAGCGAAGAAGCGGTTATAATACACAAGTGGTCAATGAGGCAGCCTTTAAGGAAAAACACTGCTGATAAGATAAACAGCTTGTGATGTCCTTAATTATAATATTTCATACTCATTTAGCCATCTCCACATCACAGAGCTAACAAAGTGGATTTCAAACAGGAAATAAGATTCCTTCCCACCAGCCCAGAGGCCTAATTATAAAATAGCAACCTACTTTTTCTGTAGTGAATACAGGGATCCTTTTTTTTTTCTTTTGCCTTCCCTCCTCCAACAGAATTTATTGAGCTCATTATCAGGCTGCTTATGAAGTGATTTGAAATGAGGCAACATTAAAGCATTCCACAAATCCCTTGTACTTAGTCATCTTGACACTTTATTTGAACTCAGAGCATTGATGGAGAATATCTGCAGCCGCCCCACACTTCTGACTCTGTTATCTGACAGGAGGGCCAGGATCCCCCAAATCACATATCATCAAACCTTCGTAATCATCACAATCATTGGCAGGAAAGAAGCAGGTATCAGTCTGGTAGCGCCAGAGGGATTTGGCTGCCAGATACCAGGCAAGGGCCACGTGTGTCAGCCTAAAGGAACAGAGTCACATTAATCAGGCAGAGAAAGGGCCAAAGGCAGTGTATGTACATGTGCATTTTAAGAAAAATTGACAGATAAGCTTCAAAGCAGCTAAAGCACTGAACTCCCTCCATGCTGTTCATCCTACTGGAACTTCTTTCCCCTCCTAATCCAAGAGGTCATTCCAGATTGACCCTCCCTGGGTGATTAACACACCGCAGCTAAAGACAGTGTCTGCAAGAGATTCGGAAAGGAGGGGGGACACTCCTCTGACAGCAGACACAAACGTCTACGGAAGGTGACTCTTGAGATGTGAAAATGTGGCTTGTCTCCGTCTTTTATTACCACTTTCCCTAACTTACTGAGCCGGCTATGAATCAGAGTCAAAGAAATGTCTCCTGTTAAGGAAGAATTATGTTTTATATCTCACTGGGTCATGCATGTATCTCGATATGCAGTCTGCCTGAGGGGGGAAAAATCATACTTTCACAAAGAGAAGCCATCAAGGAGAAGGTGTGTGAGCGTTTGTGTCTGGATGGGCAAAGGGCGAAAACCGGGAAAAATAGGGAGACCTGAAGTCCGTGGGTGCTTGGAGTAAGGTGACACCATTTCCACTACAGAAAAACAAAGTCGAACAAACAAACCCACTGCTAATGAATTCTACTGTAGCTACTCTATTCTTTCCTATATTCTTCACTGTACACCACACCCCAGTGGTTATATCCATAGGTCAAATATGGTTGCATTAAGAAGCTCTTCATAGCAATGGACGGAACAGCGCATTTTTCCGAGTTAGACCTTGATGTTGGGCTACAGCAGGACAGTGATTTCAAAAGGAGTTTCCTTTGAATGGATCCCAGAAAGATGACTATAATAGAGAGCCTGTCCAGTCATGGTAGAAAATGTGCTGTCTTCACTAACTGATCAGATCCCAAACTTGATAGTTAAAATTTTCAACCAAATTCCTTTATATATGAACTCAATACATGTTTGGCAAATGACTCCCTATGGGGAAATTACTCGTCAACATTTCTTAAGAAAAGACTTACAAAGTCTAGATTCTGAAGCATTACGCCATTGTTCTCTTCCAAGATTTTTATAGCTTTAGGTCATACATTCAGGTTTTTGTTTATAAAATTCCTTCTCTAAAATATTCAAGGGTTCACCATGGCCCAAGAACTTAATTCAACACTTCTAAGTTTAATATTTAATGCCCTCACTGCTCTGGCTCCAAATTATCAAAATCTGATCTTCCATTTTATAACCCTTTAGAGTTTGCCAGGTATTTTATATCTATTGTCTTATTTAAATTACTATTTATAACAAGGCCTATGATGCATTTATAGTATGGTCCATATTATTGCAGCATAGAATACCTACCTAATTAGTAAAACCTTAAAACACCACAAATGAAGAAAATAAAGATGACAGAGACTCGAGGTTTTTTGTTTTTTTTTTTTCAAGATTCATACAGATTTTAAGAACAAACAAATCTGGCAATATATCAGTCTAAATGGATAAGATACCTTGCTTCCACAAATAATAATACCTCTCATGATGACTTTTTCCACATTTCACAGTAAAGAATATCAGATACCCTGGGGGTGGGGGGGAAAAGGAATCAATCATAAAATCTGGTTTAAAGTTTTGGTCTCCTATTAAATTAATCTTTTATCTCAGTCAATTAACAGCTTTATTTTTTCCCTTTTGCTGTCAGTGCAATTCTGACTCTTCCCAATCCTACAGAACAGAGTACAACTACCCATAAGCCTCTCAAACTGTGATCTTTACAGATGCAGACTTTCTCCAATGGAGTGGCTGGTGTGTTCAAACAGCCAACCTCTAGGTGAACATCCAAACACTTAAGGGCTGTGACAAGAGGGCTCCTTTGAACAAGTCTCTCCTTCATTATATTTCTCTCCAAGACACTGCTACAATTCTTGAGATGCTTTCTCCACACAAAAAATCAAAATGTGTTAGAAAGAAGTGTCCGTAAGCATTTACTTCCAGATTGCCTTCTTTCATTTGAAGCATTCAAGCTTTACATGTAGGTGATGATTCACATCTGCATTATCCCTTCTTCCACAGGCAAAGTCAACTGTGAGGACTGTTGCCTTTTCAAAGTCACATGCAATGCCATCAACTGGCTGATGCAGTATCAGAGCCCTCAGCCTACACACTTGGGTCATGTTCATTTCCAGGTTATTTACACAAACCCACCTTGAGAAGCAGAAGAAAAAAAATTGAGAATGTCCTATTATCAACGAATGGTCTATGTTTCTAAATAAAACATGAATAGCTCTTCATGGGTAAACAGGACATGTTGCCAATAGCTCCAGTCAATAAAATATATTTCCAAAAATTCTTATAATAAACTTCTGGGCTTTCTATTAAAATCAGATCTGTTAACATCCAAATCTATTTTTTGTTTTGTTTTTTGCATTTGTTTTTTTTTTGGGGGGGGGCGGCATCACTGCCCTCTGGTGATCATGGGAGCTACTCAATCTTGCTGCTGCTGGATTTGAACTGCCACAGCCCCACACTCAAGCACTATGCCACCGGGGCTCAGCCCCCAAATCTATTTTTAACACAACTTACTGCTTTAAAAAAATTTTTTATTTTAATGAGAAGAAAGAAAGTAAAAAAGAGAAAGGACGATAAGGAGGGAGGGTGGAAGAACCCGAAGGACACAGGGGGGTAGGGCAGAGCAAGGGACGAGGGGGGTCACCATTAAGATTAATAATAAACAATCACCAAAGTACCATCATTGCTTATTGTGTCCACAAAGGACAAGGTGGTTGCACTCTCAGCTTTGAAGAAGGAATGAAAGACTCTAGAGCAGTGGTTCGGTTCTCAAACTGTTGGCCTCAACCCCACTGGGAGTTAAATGAACCTTTCACAGTGGTCACCCAAGGCCATAGGTGGAAAACACATACTTCCTGTGGTCTTAGGAACTGAGACACCACTTCTTTTTCTGTCTCCAGATGGGTTTTCCACATGCACATATGAGTACTAGCCCACCCGTGAGTACTAAGTATGAAGACTGTTACCCATGCTACACCATGAGTCAAGACAAAATTTCATTTATTTGTAATCAGAAAGAAATATTTCACAATATATAATTGCATATTATGTTGTGATTAATCCCTCTGCCTCAGTTATGTTCAATTTGTAACAATGAAAATACAACCCGTATATCAGATATTTACATGATGATTCCTAACAGTAGCAACATTACGGTTATGAAGTAGAAACGGAAATACTTTTATGGGGGGGGGGTCACCACAGCCTGAGGACCTATATGACAGGGTCTCGGCATTCGGAAGACTGAGAACCACTGCCCCAAAGCTACTTCATTTAGGTTCCACTGGTCTTGCTCCTGTGTAAACCCCAATAAAGGGGTTCAGAATAATCATTCCCCAGATGGTCCCTTCAGATCGCTTAGGAGTATCAGAAGACAACTCCATGTGTTGTCAATGATCTTCTGACCACCAGCGTCTGCAAAACTGAATAAGGAAGTGGTGACGCTCTTTTAGGTTCAAAAACATTTTGAATGTCTTCAATTCAATGTCTTAAAGAGGAGGCTTTTTTTTAAGCACTCACCTTGCCATATTGTTAGTCACAGTTTTAAAAACAAAGCTACCCCAGAACAAGAAAGGAAGCTAAACCTAAAATGGATGGATCAGGGGGAATTGATAGCAATGATGAAAGTACAAATCCCCTCCCCCAGAGACTTGAATAACAGAAATGAGGGTGAAGGGATACAATGGATGGTGTAAGATATGAATGTGTATAGTCATCTATAAAGACTATATATAATATTGTGTATTTATAATATATAATTTACTGAGGGCTAACAAGGGTGGGAGGGTGGGGAAGAGAGGAAAAAGAGAGAGCTGATATCATAGAACTTAAGTAGAAAAACAATGTTTTAGCAATGACGATGGCAACAAATATTCAAGCTCACTTCACATCATTCATGTATGGATTACTGTAATATCTGTTAGAACCCTCAATAGAATGATTTTTTAAAATTACAATTCTTTGATGGCAGGATGGGGGAGTTGGGAGGAAATAAGTAAAACTGAGTAGTAGATAGAGGGAAGCAAATGAATGAATGATAAATTCCACAAAAATTAAGATAATAAGTAAAAACTATTGCAAGAAATGGAGCCCTAGCAGTGTTGTGGTTATGTCAGGCTGTGATCCACAGTTTGAAACCACCAGCATGTCCATGGGTCAAAGACTGTTTTTACCATTTCTGTAAATGAGTCCGGTCTTGGAAACTCACAGGGGGTCACTGTGGCTCCCTGGCACTGAGTTTGGTTTGGGTTTCCAGCAGGAGGGATACAAACGATCCATTGACATAAGTGCTCACAGTAGGTATACCATGAAGAGTTCCTCACCAAACCCATAGTTCAATCACGAGGAATTTGACTTACAAAGAGCATATGATGTCACACTTACAAAGAACAGCCCCTAGTCCAGCGATTCTCAAGCTTCCTAATGCCACGACCCTTTCATATGGGTCCTCATGTTACGGTGACCCCCAACCTTAAAAGTATTTGTATTGCTCGCTCATAACTGTAAAGTTGCTACTGTTATGAATCGTCATGTAAATATCTGATAGGCCGGTTGTATTTTCATTATTACAAATTGACTATCATTAGAGTGCAATGATTAACTGCAAAACAATATATAATTATATATTATGAAATATTTCTTTCTAATTACACATAATGAATTTTTTTCTTGAAGTAATGGTGTAGCAAGGGTAACAGTCTTCACACTGGATCCTCAGAGGTGGTCCTATCTGCATGTGGGTGAACCGCCTGGATATAGATAGAGAAGCGGTGTCTCAGTTCCTAAGACCATCGAAAATAAGGGTTTTCTGAGGGTCTTAGGCCACCCTTAGGAAAGGGTCATTTGATCCCGAAAGGGGATATGACCCACAGGTTAATAATCTCTGCTTTAGTATTTTGTGAATGCTTAACAAATCTTGATTACTTCTCTTCATACAACTGCTTCCAGAATTTAAAATAGAAGTTGCCTTCATGTTCAAAGTTTTGCTCTTTAGATCAAAAGTCAATCTAATAAATTTAACCCATCTCATATGAAACTAGTTTCAGAGTAAGTAATTCTTATTTCTTACCCTTTTTCCCATGCTTTACCTTACTCACAAGATTTTTCACCATCATTTTGAACCAGATAGAGCCCAAAGTTTGGGTTCTATCTGGTTAATTGAGGGAATACTAATTAGACAATCTGAGCCTTTCAAAGGAAAATTTGTTACTCATTCAAGGAATTAGGGGTGATTGGTTTCTGTTACTAATGTATCTTCTACTGTGAAATAGCTCATTGCCCAATTCAAGATACAGGACTGTCAACACTTACAGTTAAGATATATATATATATATATATATATATATATATATATATATATATGACATGCTTCAATAGAAACTTTATTCCAATCTGACACAATAGCTAACAAGACTTCAATCCAACTGTGACATTCTTTATCACATATGAAAGAAAATATGTTTGCATTCAAAATAGTCTCTTTTTTGTTCACAGTTACAACACTAACCCAGAATACATTTTCTCTTATTACTCTTTATCCCTCCCACTTTTCTACTCTAAGTTCCTTAAAAAATCATGTGTCTAGATACTGATTTGGGGGCATGGTCTTCTCCAGACAGGTAAAAAGGCTTATACTAAAAAGACCTATAAACTACTTACTAACTGGACATGGTTAGGGATAAATGTTTCATAATGGCCCCCAAGTCACTATGTACTGAAAGAGGAAAATCTTATTTGATAAAAGATAAAGTTGCTTCAATGTTTAATTTGAAATTTTCTTGAGTTAATATTGACCACAATCATTTTATTAACATGAACATCATTATTGTTTAAGCAGTGTGTGGTAAATCTTCAAAGGTGTAGACACATCTATTACTATTAGTTCACAAAATTACTTTTCAGAATACTATCTCTAATTTTCATTCATCTTAGAGAATGTGAACTATGTTGCTTAAAGATATCAAATACAAAATTATGCAGTGATTATCAATGGAGCTATTAGGTAGCTTTTCTTTAAAAAAAATCAATGGATTAAAAATCCATCTAACCAGACAGGCCATCAGTGGGATTAATGTGGTGGAATGTCCTCTTGGCAAGGAATCAACTGCTGGGTTAACTAAGACAGGTCCTTGAGTAGCTCAATGTCGCTGGAAAGATGCTGAGAGGTGCAGATATTGCTACCATTACAGAATTGTGTATTTTATCCCAAATACCATATATATATATATATATATATATATATATATATATTCTCAATTTTCTGGGGGCCAGCATAGAGAAAAAAATGCTTACACACCATAGTTTTTCTAAAGCATAGATGTACAAAGAGTAAAAGAGGGGTTGCAAGCTTAACTGATGCCATAGAATCAGGAGGTGGAAGGATAAATGCAAAGGCAATTTTTATTTCTGACAATGATAAATCACACATTGGGTCTGGTTCTGTCCAGTATTGCTGAAGTACCTGAACCAGTGACCCATTCACAGATTTCATGAAGGAATTAAAGATCACTTCCTCAGGTTACTTTTCTTAAAGTTGTTAAGCTCTGCATAACCGCTCATGGTCTGCTGAAATTCCCATTCTTCCCCAAGATGTACTCATCATACAATGATCTAGAAAGTTGTCAGAAGCATTGCTGGAATTAATTCAGGCAGCTTCTCAGTACCTCAGGTCCCCTTCTCTGAAAGGGCATGTTCAGCAGGGTCTGCAATGAGAAGCTACAGATCAAAGGCCTCTATCAGACACAAAAATCTGGCACCAACTTTCCCCTGTCCTACCAGGCTGCCCATGAAGAGAGCAAGGAGGCAGAGACACACTTGATACAAAGAGTGGTGGGATTATGATGCTTCTCACATCCAGCCTACATTTCAGTCCATGACACCAAAATCTAGCACAAACATCAAAAGCTCTGAGAGAAGTTCTCTGAGAGATGTTCTACCCACAGAATCACTAGCTAGAGTGTTAGCAATGCCAGGGCCATGAAGCATCCGTTACAAATGGTGTTCCCTATCTTCCCATGTGACTGCAATCCCTGCTCCAGGAAATATTATTTAACCAACCAAATTAACTTCTCCAACTTGCAGAAGTATGATGGAAAAAAATCTACTGGAGAGTGGTTCGATGGAGAGATTTGGGAGTCAGAAAGACCTGAGTTCCAATCCCACCACCTCTATTTGCTAGTTCAATCTTCTTGACTACGTTACCTAAATGAAGCAATAAAGTAAAAACCCTGGAAACTAATCCATTCAAAGGTTTCATTAAATAAATGCAAAATGCTTAGCCCAGTTTCTGATATCTATTTTCAATCAAAGGAAATGGAAGCAACAAAATAATGCTATAGCAGGGGTTCGATTTAAGTATTTTAATCGAAAATGCATGTTGAGTGAGTTGTCAGTTTAATTGCCTAGGCATTTTCTTCCCTGAAATATGTATATCCTTGCTGAGTATATGGAACATGGGCTTAGTCAAATTAGATCAAACCATATAATTCAGGTCATCTGAATTTCATTGCCTGTCATTTCTAATCATTCTTCAGAGTAGAAACCTTGAGAAATGCATCTTCCAGCTTGTGTAGCACCCATCTCTGAACAGAGATGCCAAGCACTGCAAACTGCTCATGCAGCCTGAACTCCGCTGCAGAGACTGGTGACATAAAACCTGTAGAGCTAATACTGCAGATTTAATGTTAATACAAAGTACGAGTCTTTTACCCCTCCTCCTCCAAATGAATTTATGTACCCTTTTCCATTTCTCCATAATGTCTGAAAAATTGGAAATACAGCTAAGACAAGGAGATCAGACTCAATGTAAATACTAATCAGGTTTTCTAGATCATCTGCTATTTTACTTCCTACTAGATTTTACATTTGTTTTGTGATGCCTAGATATCATTTTTCTCCTACTTTTTCTAACTTACGAACAAGTGTGTAAATATAGACTGGCTCAACTTAATGTTCTATCAACACCTTTCACATGTGTCCTGCACAGTGTCTATGTTGCTGACAGACTCCAATGGCAGACTCAGGACTGTTTTCTTTGACATTCTCTCAAGGGTTGGAGAACAGGGAGGGCTTTCTCAGTGTTCCCCTTCTACACTCAAGGTCAGTGCTGAAGTTTTCTTGGTAAGAGCTCCATCAGTTATCTTGCTTGCCTATTTTCCCTACCAACAAACTTATCTTGTTTGTTTTCCCCACAGCCTGGTGTAATGTTCCTGTTTGGGGTCTGGGACGTATATGACCGGTCTGTCTCCTTATTCTTCACGAGCACCCCTGCCAAATGCTCCCACCTCCAACCTAGAACAGGAATCCACTGATGATGTTGTATTTATTAGTAGACCTCAATGTGTTTTAAATGCTAATGAAATAGGAAATGCCTCCAGACATCTCTAAATCTAGTATTTCAGACTACTTTCTCAGGACTGGCATAATTTTCCAACTTTGTAAAACATTGTGGCCAAATTTGGAAAGACCTAGGACTTAGATTATTGATTCCTTCAACAGCTAATGTATGCAGAACCCATTGCTTACAAATAATCCTTAAATGAAAAAAGCTAAGGTGCTTTAAAACCTTAAAAACCAGAAAATACATTTGACTGAATTAGAATTAGAAGGCATACACCCAAGTCCCTTATCCAGGGTTTAACCAGTGACCAGGGGACCCTCACACTCATTCAGTTTCTTGTTCACCAAGGATTTTATTTATTTGTTTGTTTATTAGTTTTGGCCAAGACAAGCATTCATTGAGAATCTCAGCAATTAAAAGCAAAAGCTTAATTTTTCCCCATGGTGACGAAGAGGCTATAATTCCTTCTCATATTTTATTTCTTTATTCTGTAATCAACATGTTTTATATATCTCAGGCAATAAAACTGCTATTGCTCTGGGAATGGTATTTTGCATTTTAATAAGCTTTCTTTTAATATATTAGTTGGGCAGTATTATAAATAGACCTCTTATTCCTGGGAGACTGGGAAGAAGATCAACCATGATTACTTGAGAAAAACAGAAAAACTCATATGGGGGGGGGGGGAGAATGGAACTATACCCACAAAGATATGGAGGTGTTTCAAAGTGTTTATAGGAAAAATGAAATTAAAAGACAAGGGAATTTTTCTTCAAAATTTCTGAACCTCTTTCACACCTTGGTTTCACAATGGATATTTGTGCATGTGTATTTACCTTTGCTTCAAATACTTGCATCAAAATGTAGAACATTTAAAAAATTTTCTATAACAATCTGTAACACAGTGGTCATTGATTTCTGCAACAGCCCAGAATTTACAAAAGAGAGTAGTGAAAGGGAACAGTGGGAAGCTTGCAGGCTCAAGATCCTTGAGACAGCTTTTGGCATGGCCAATTGTCTCAAGACTCACATAATCTGGAGCGATTCCTTAACTTTTATTTCCAAGACTCCTCAGGGTGAACTTGAACTCCCAATCTTTCTGTTAACAGTTGAATGCATTATCCAGGGACAATGCTTGCATCTTCTTTGAAAGAAACCCTAGAGACTATTAAGGAAATTTAGTACCTCACAATGCACAGTTCAATGACCACTGACTCTTGCTGCTATTTTTTTTCTCTTCTCTTAAAAAGTAGAAATCATAGAGTACAGGTAAGAAAAAAAAAAACATAGAAAGTAAACTGCCAGTTAGATCCCTTGGTTCGTCAAAGAAAACCAATAGGATAGGGTGATGGATAGTTAGGACAAAACAAAGTCAAGGGAAACCTCCTCACTGATTGTAATACAGCCATCAGAAAACATCCTGTAGAAACAGTGATAATTTTTAAAAGAATGCAGCAGCCAATATTAACTATGCTGAGTTGGGGTTTTAAGAGCTAGAGTCACCTTCTACGGTAGTAAAACTTGCTTTCACAAGAGGGATTAGGTTGTATGTTATAAGTGGAGTACCTTGGGTTTGTAAAGAATCAAGTTTGCCAAAGGCCAATCAGCTTCTTTGATCATAAGGGTGAAAGTGATAGGTAGCAAGCAAAAAATGGATGCAAAAGGGAGGTTTGGTGTAAAAAAGGATAAAAATAGTGAGAACAAGTTACAAGTTGAAAAGTCACAATACAGGAGCACTCCAAATTATAAAGTAAAGGGCTGTACACTATCTAGATTAAGTCTAAGTGAGCAGAGTACAGGTGCAAGTATAAATTTGTTTTCAGCGTAAATAGTGTTGTGTTTTGTTTTTTGGAACAGAGACACTGCAAGTGATGGGGTGTGATAGAGGGACATACACCATTGCCCACAAAACTTACATTAATTTTTTATTATTTTCTATTTTATACTTTACAGAGGATGTTTGCTGCCTTCTGTGCTGAATAGAAATGGGATAATAGACCAAAGTGCTAAAGAGAGCAGTAGATTTGGAAAGACCAAGAGTTAGATTGATTCTTTCCAAAGCTAATGTATCCAGAACCCATTGCTTACAAAGCAACCTTAAAAGGGAAAGACTTCATCATCACAAAACTTGAGAGGAAAAAAAGACTCTATCAACAGAGTGCAAGACATTCACATGCAAAGATAAGTGAGGCAAATGCTTGTAGACATTATCAAACAGTCTTACAAAACCAAGTAAAGTTTTGTTAAAGAAACTTAAAAAGGATTGTAACAGCACACCCAGAAAGAATTACCAGAAAGTCCTCCTAGCTTCAGAAGAGGCCATGGAACAAGGGTCATTATCGCTGGTATCAGATGTATCCTCACCGAAAGCAGAGGATACCAGAAGCATATTTCCTGACGTTGGACTATGCAAGCCATTGCACTGTGTGGAATTATGAGTAACATTGAGAAGAATGTGAATTCCAGAATGTGCTCAGATGGAACCTCAGCTCAAACGGAACAACGGTGGTATTCCAACAGAGCAAGGAGATACTGCACCATTAAAAATCAGAAAATATGTGTGTTGTGGATATGTGGATATGTCCATCCACCAGAATTATTCAATCTAGACACAGAGCCAGTAATAGGAAAAACTGGACTATACAGAGAAGAATGATGCATACAAATTGGAGGAAAATTCATTAAAAATCTGAGATATGCAAATGACCTTGCTTGCTGATAGCAAAAAGGAATTGAGGCCATTAAGATCCAAGACCACAACCTTCGATCTGGATTGTGCCTCAACATAAGGAAAACACCTTTCCTCACAGCTTGAGGAGTATGTAACACCTGGAGAGAAGACTGAAGCTCTTCTGGAAGGATCCACAATCCACACCGGTGAAAGCAGCAATCGGGAAATCAAATGGTGCATTGCGTTGAGTAATTTCGTTGCCAATGATCTGCTAATAGCGTGAAAAAGCAAATAGATCACCCTGAGCATAAAGGTCCATGTTGAATAGCCTCCTAGGCTTGCAAAAACTGGACCATGAACAAGGAAAACCAGAGGGAAAGTGTCGCATTTGAATTACCGTGCTGGCAAGGAACATTAAAAGTACCTTAGACTGCCAGAAAACTGAATGCATCTTGGAAGAAGTACAGCCAGGATGCTCCTTGAAAAGGAAAAGGACGAGACTTTGTCGCCCATACTTTGGTCATGTCATGGAGAGAAGGCCTTCTTGGAAGGATATCCTGCTTGGTCAAGAAGTGGGCTAGTGAAAAAGGAGAAGCTTCTCAAAGAAACAGGCTGCGACATGGATGCAACAATGGACTCAGATGTAGTAAAACGTGAGAGTGGTGCTTGACCAGACAGGGCTTTTTCTGTTGTGCACAGAGTGGTGGCAAGTTGGCATCAATGCCATAGCATCTGGCCACAACTCTCGCTCCATCGCCGGGGGAGTCGGCCTCGTGGATGAGGAGTCAGAGCGGCTCTGTTGAGAGACGGTTGCACAGATGTTTAAAATAGACTGTAGGAGATGCAACTGTGAAGCTTTTAGAAACCAGAGCAAAGAGCAAACCCTTCATCCTTAACCCAAATCTCCTCCTCACAACATTCAGCCGCACATTGCCACCTGAGGTGGGCTTTCACAATATGGGAAAACACTCCAACATAATCTACATTTTCCTCTCCAATAAGTTGTAAACAGGAAGTGCCATGGGATGGTACTGTACAGAGCTGACTTTTAAAAAATGCTTATTCATTAATAGACTTCTCTAATCAACTCACTATTTAAATTTTTTTTTTCCTTTTAGGCTGCTGGTTTAACTCTTCCCTGGGGAAAGACACAAGGAGAGGTGTGAAGGCAGAATGGGGAAGGGAATAATCCTCCCTCATGAAGTTGGCAAACTTCCTGGTGGTCGGAACAATTGTTTTTTCGCCATGATACACCTTTGCAATTTCAGGCTTGGGAGCTGCCTTGGTCACAACAATTGCAATGCAGCTGTACAATATGAAGAAAGAGCTCCAGAAGAAGCCCCCTAAGTTTAAAGCATGGATCATAGTTCTCCTCAGCAAAGCTTGTCCTTCAAAGTCTACTTCATTCACCACTTCCCCGAAGACATACAATGATGCAGTGATGCCTATTAAATTAACTTTCAAAAATCTCAACTTAACCTATTATACCCTGGTCTAATTGGTCCGCTCCTGTTCTACCAAATCCATCACACTCCTTGGGCTCCTGCTTTGCTCAGCTGACTGGCTGGTCGTACCCTGCTTATCGAGAGAGATGGTCTGCTTCTGCCCTTGACCTTTATTTCCTCCTGCAGACTCGGCAGTTTCCCTTCTAAAGGTCATCCTCCACTCCTTCAAATCCCGACTTAACGTTCATTTATTGAAAAAACGTTGCCATTCTCTGGAATTGTCCCTTTCAAACTATTCACTGATCTCCTCCCACCTTTTCGACTTGAGGAGGTACTAAAATGGTTGTCTTCATTATCTCACTTTCTCCTAAATAAACCAGACTGTCTGAAGGTCAGAAGCAGACCACCTGACAGGAAAGGTAAGTAGGAGCTCACATGTGCTTCCTGAACAATTTCACATGGGTTTCATTACATTTTACGACAGATTAGTACATAGGCATAAGCCAACCTGGCTTATTGGATATTCCTAAACTGCCTCACACACAAGTTTCCCCTCCCCTCCCTGTCCACGGTACCCATCAGAGTGGCATGCAAATCACAGCCCAACAGACTGACAGGCATGCAGCCCACGCTGTATCATTCCCCACTTCCCCTGAGTATATTTTCTCCCTATTTCTCATGGTTTTATCTGCTTAATGCTTTGTTGTGTTCTCTGGAGGTCCTAACACATTGTGGAAAATGAGACACGGATATGAAATCATTATAATAGAGGCACTTAGGCATTTTGCTGCAGGATTTTGGATTTAAACCATTTTGTGTGTGTGTGCTGTTTTGTCTCATCATCCATCATGTTTGATAGGAAGCCATTGCCTCTGCCTTTTCCTGATTTGCACAAGAGCCCAGTAAGATATTCTCAGGCTGATAGACACATTCAGGCTCTTGAAATAAATCGGTTCCATCAATATTGGTGATTGCAAACTAATTCAGATGTGTTTCCCTGCAAACTATAGAAGGCTTTGTTTGAACCTCATGTCAGATTATCCACATTAGTGTGATCCACCACCGAGATGGGCACTGGCTTCTCAAAATATCTTTTAGCTGTTACCTATAAATGCTTGAAAGAATTCACAAATGCAGATACCTTGTTATGCATGCTGCCTTCTGAAACTGCCTCTGAGACACCAGATGGCACAGCGAGAGCTGTACAAGTGACAGATGATGAAGTGTATCAAGCCACATAAATTAACCTCATCATGGCCATGCTATCGGATGCCACAGGAAAAGCACGAGGACTGAGGAGCAACTGCACTATATTACCCACAGGGAGGAATTTACAATCCATCTGGGGTCTTCCATGTGAGGCTATAGGAACCCCAGATGGCCTGTGAATATTGAACATTTGTGTAGGCAGGGGTACTTTAATCTTTCTGGAAATTAACTGACACTTTGGTCAGGAAGGATGCATTAGCCAGCACCATTGTCATGTTTCACTCAGCTCAGACACCCTCTGAACAGCATTCGGGGAACTGTCTCCCAGGCTTCCCATGCCAGTGCACCGTGATGGCTTCCAGGCCAAAAGAGTGAGTGAGGGACCTGTTTCCTGGATGCGCTTCAGCCCAGGACTAATGAAGCTGCACTGTATGGTTTTACTGAGTTCTGCAGATACCCAGGGACGTCATCGGGGACAGAACAACTGCCCACTGCAGAGTAACAAGAATATTCAAATGACTCATAAACAACTGCCAAACGTAAGGAAATCATTGCAGAAGGATTCTATTTCTCTAGAATAGAAACTGGGGTTTAGATTTACTCTAACGCCACTCCTTCAAGAAGGTAAACTGCTTGCAGTGGGTGTCACAATCACAATCAGTTCTTACAGAGGAAGTAGCTGGTGGGGTGAGAAGAAGAGATCCTGGAATTAAGAAAGTGTGAGTGGAAAACATAAAAGCCTGTTCAGGAAAGAGAGTGGGAGGAGACCAAAGATCTTTGAATTGAAAATCTGATGTTCCCAGTGCCTGTATCTGGGGGGAAATCCTCCTGAACCTGGAAGACTGGCATGAGAAAGCTGGGTTCAGTCAAGAAGCCAAGAACCATAATGAGCCCTGAAATCACAGAGAGATAGAGAGCAGAACTCGGCAGGTGGCATCATTGGTGAGAGCTAGTAGTTAGAAAGGTAGGAATACATAAAACCACTGGAGCCAGCAGGAGGGTGAAAGTCTGAGAGCATACCATAGAGTAAGAACAGGAAACAGGAGTCAAGCAACCAGAAGTCAAACCTTCTGGGGAGCGGGAGAGGGGTTGGGAGGGGGGGAGGGTGTTGAGTTACTTTGATGCAAGGTTGGCCCTGCGAACTTGAGCCAAGGTTGTGTTTACAGATGAGAGCTTCAAGTGAACTCCACTGGAAAGTTTCTTCTTACCACCAGCATTCAGTTAGAATCCTCTTTTTGCCCCATGGTTGAAATTTACTTTTATCTTCCCATTGTGAGTTCTCTCTAGTTTTGTATTTCTTCAACTGCAATCATAAGCCTTTGGCGTAGAGTGAACCCTTAAGAAATACATGGTTGAAGTATGTATTCTGTTGGCGCTGCATGCTCACATAGGCTATGTGCAAACTCCAGGCATCTGCTAGAACCTTAGGAATGAGGTGCACTCACCCACTGACAGTAACCTGGTCCCAACATTAATCTGTGATTAAAGAAGGCACACAAGACACTTACATTGTGTTGGCAAAGTGAAAGCCATCAGTATTATTTATAGAAGCAAGGAGTAAACAACACCAGATGCTTAGAGAAGACCGTGGACCCTTTCTTTACAAATTTTTCATTGTAAGATGTAAGATTATTCCTATTTACTGAAAAAATAAGCTATTTTGAAAAATTAGCAATCGCCACTCTGAAAGGTCAAGATAGACCCCAATATGCAGCAGTAAAATGGCAAAAGGGATATGTTAATCTGGGTAAACTAGAGAAACAATTCATAGACATGCATATAGATATAAGGGTGTGGTTTATATATAAGAGGAATAAGACATTAAGAAAGCATCCCAATCCAGTCCAGTACAAAGTCATATGTCTGATATTAGCCCATATGCCCAATACCAGTCTATAACATCTTCTTCCAACTCACGAAGTCACAGACCTGTGGGTGCAGAATCCCAGTGCTTGCACAGGTCTCCCCATGGCTCCTCGCTTCTAAGGCTCAGGGTCCATCAACAGCATTCAGTAGTGGTAGAAGCAACTAAGCGCTGGCAGGGATCTCCATGTGGCTGTGCCAGCTTCAGAGGTCTGGTTCCATCAGGGCAAGGCCGTGTGGCTTCTACAGCTCCTTCCGCCCCTCGAACACTGACACCTTATCTTGTTCATAATTCATCATCTCTGAGACAAACTCCCAACAACTGGGGAGATAGCTTCTCATCTCCATGAGGGAAATATCATGAGATTTCCCAGAAGTCTCAGGAGAATGTGATGCCCACACAGAGGCCTCATTGCCTACTCAATGGCTATCTCTAGATTAACAGGCTAGATTCTACTCCTAAATCTCAATCATGAAATTAACATAAGCACATGACTGCCACAAGGAGGATGAAGAACAAAGTTGAATACACTGTCTTATGCATGTGTGTTGGGTAAGGCCTGCCCAATGACCAGGAATAGGACTGTTATGCTGTCCAGGGGCCCAAGGAAGAACACCATGAATGTGTCATCCTGCTTTCCTCATCCTGTGTCATCCTGTCATCCTGTGTTCCATCCTGCTTTCTGAAAAGATAATATTTTATTGTGTTGTAAGTAAAAGTTTACATAGCACAAAAGGTTCCCCTTTAACAATTTCATTTAGTATTGCTAAGAGATCTCATTTAGCTTTTTCACTGTGTCAATATTTTCATGATTTTCATTCTCTTTGTTCCATTTTCATTACTCTAGTTTCCCTGTTCCCCTCTCCCATTCTCATTTCAGCTTTAGGTTAAAGGCTGGTCTTGGGTCTCAAATACGTGAAGAAGCACCGTATTGATCATGAGTGGCAGTGCTCATCAGTGGAAAGGAGCCCTGTGGGAGTGGTTTCAGTTCAATCTCAAGGATATCTTCAACAGCCATAGTCTACATTGCTCCTCTAGTCTCAATCAATCCAGTAAGTATGTTTTCTGTTTGCTTTTTTAAGAATGACTTTGTTCTACAGTCTCCCCCTTCGATACTTCTGTGAATTATCATTGTTGTCTCTTTTAGTTTTTTGTGTGACTAGTCTACTAAATTTTCATCTTATCTTTCTTGATGGTGTTCAGGGGTGGGCATTGGCCTGCTAATCATGTGACCAGTGGCAAACTCAGCAGTTGCTCTGCAGGAAGAGAATGAGGCTGTCTGAACACATAATGTTTTTCCATCTCAGAAACTGTATATCGGCTCAGAATTGACTTGATGACAGTGCTGTTGGTTTGTGTTGTTTTTGCTGTTTTCCATCGTACATAGAAAACTGTCTCTATCCATTTCATCTACGTTCTATCCTGATGCCCAGCTGATGTTCATAACACAACTTAAGACAACTGCTTAAAGTATTCACTTGGCTTCCCTATAGCTTACAATGAAGAGTCCAAACACCTCATTCTAACTTCAGGAATGGTGGGAGGGTGCAAAAGATCAACCACTTAATCATATATTAAGAAACTAAGACTTTTCTAGTTTGGAACCAATGGAGACTTTGCTGTGCTTGTCAGGAACTGCCTTATTCCTGACATCTGTCTTTTTCTTCTTTCATACCTGCATGGGTCCCAACCATGACTTCTGCCACAAGTCCTCTCCCACAGGAGATGAGAGGGCAGTGGCAAAATGAGAAATACAAAAAGAGACATGTGTTTCTTTGTGATAGTAATAAAAACATCAACAATGGAGAAAATAGAGTTAAAAGTAGAGGATGAGGCAAGCCTGATTTGAGGGACAAGTGTGTTTTTTACACATGTATGTTGGTATGTTTTCTTTCTTTTCTCTTATCTTTTTATGAAACTGGCATCCTATACAAGTGTGCCTTTACAATATGATTTTGTGTACTGGTAACCACACATTTTGCATGCATGTCCATATTGATCAATACACATTCCCAGAAATTATTTGTAAATTTAGAGACATGGTAATCACTTGCTTCACGATAGGAAGTAGATTTTGATGTAAGAAGATGCAGAGATCTTTAGTTAAAAATGCTCTGAACTTTTGTGAAGCCCTATCTGTGGTTACCTTAAATTTGATCATTAGGGTTGAGCCCTGGTGGCATAGAGGTTGAGTGCAGGACTGCGACCCACTGACTTTGCCGTTCATATCCAGCAGCAGCTCTCCAGGAGCAAAACTGGGCCTCCCAATCCTACCAGAAGGCGGTGATGGCCCCCCCCAAACAAAGCAAAACAAAACAAAAAAAACAAATTTGATCATTTAAAAGTTAGTTTATAAATGTATATGCCCTTTTGATTTATTACTCTGATTATTTCCTAAAAAAAAGTCACTAAAATGTAAATCAGAGCTTCCTTTTGTTATTTGATAAATGAAATCTTGAATGCTACTTCTCTTTTCTGGCTTCTCAATCCTCAGGGTTGGTGACATGTTCCTCTCAATGCTCTTGTTTTGCCCTCAGGTTCTTATTTACTAGAATTAGTAGATGAGAACTGTTTTCTAGAAAATTCTTGTCATGCCAACTGATTTGTCTCTTAAAAGTCATTATTGTGAGCCTAAGGTGCCAGTCAAGCAAAGCAAACAAAGGGTGTTCTATGAGATTGCAGAAACTTTAAAGAGTATATATGCTACAAAGTTGGCTCTGATTCATGACGAACCCTGTGCACTAGGGTAGAACGATGCACCATTGTGCTTTCATAGCTGTGACCTATGAGAAATGATTGCCAAGTTTTTCTTCTAAGGAACCTCTGAGTGATTTTGATCCACTCACCTTTAGGCTAATAGCCCAGTGCTTCATCAAGCGTGCCACCACGTGCTCATGCTTTGAGTTTAAATGGCTATAATCTGGGTTATTTAATCCTACAAGTAGGAGTGCCAGTGATGCTGTGGCTTATACATTGACCTACCAACTACAAGGTCAACAGTTTGAAACCAACAGCTGTTCTGTGGGAGAAAAATGAGACTGCCTGCTTCCATAAAGATTCGTAATTTTGCAAAACGACAATTCTAGCCCGTTCTCTGGGGTCCCTATGAGCTGAATTTGGTTTGATAGAAGCTGGTTTGGGTTCAATACCATGGTTATTCAGAGCATATTTCAAAGCTTGACATAAGGGTTGGTGACTTATAAAGGTGGTCCAGCACAACACTTCACTACCAGCAAAGTGTACTTTGTAACAACCCACTCACTCAGGTCTTTTCTTGTTATGTTGGATGTAAGGCAAATAGAAATTGGCACACATGTAGCCAAAGGCTTCCTAGAGAGAAGACAGCATGTATTAGCCATTTGAGAGTGAAACAGAGGAGATATCAGGCTGGAAATAATAGACTCTTAGAGCTTCTGAGGGATTGGGAACAATGCTCCAGTTCTCTCAAGATTTGTTTGTTACAAATTATCTTTTGCTTCCTTATTTCCCACAGACTACACAATCATGGCTGATTTGACTGCAGGCCACGTGACAAGCATTTTGTTCCCTGAAACACCCAAGTTAACAGAATGTCACTGCTTCACTTGATTCATTGCTTAGAGTTTCTACTCCCAATTTCTGCAGGAGTTCCAGCATTTTTAAAAGTACCTCTTATCCCTCTTCACTTGATGAGAAAAAGGGGTCAGAAAATAACTATGTAAATTTTCAAGTATAAATACTTAATAAACAAATAATAACATCGAGTCCATGTCTTTTACAATTTACCATACTTCCAATATGTATTATTTTATGTTCACCTACTTTAAGTTAATAAACTCTGTTTATAATCTACTATTAATAGGCACAAATCACAAGATAGGAATGAGAAAAATGGCCTAAAGTTAGTTACCAAATTAGTGACTATGTATCTTTATGGCTCACCATCTAGGGAATGAATTGGAAAACAACATTAAGATAGAGTGGAAAATTATCCTTTCCTAAAGCGCTTTATATCCTTTTGTAAAAATATCGATTAAAATTAGGCAGGATTCTAGGGGAGTGATTCCTCCCATCCCAGTAAGTTATAAGGACATAGTTTCGTACTTCAAAAGAGAAGTTCTATGTATGTAAATTAGAGTTCAATCAGTCTCTAAGTAAATTTCTACTCTGAAATCTCCTAAGTACTGTTACAGTAAAAATTCTTCTCCTGGGGGGTAAACTTGGACCACGATGATGCTGGAAGAATAAAGGACTCGTAGAATTTGCACACACCAGATCCTTCCTGAGAGATTCTAATACTTTGCCCTTCATTCAGCTGGCCATTTTTCCAATGCCAAGATTATGTCAAGTGTTTTCATGTAACTTCTGAAATTCCCATCACAGATTTTTGTGTACTAAGCTCAACTTTGGTTGGTATCTACAAAGCAGTGTCTTCCTGTTCACAGAGAAAATTCTTGGGTACCTCTACTCATGTCTTTAAAATAGGCCAGAATCACCCCCATGCATTTCATGTGTTCTTCTTCTTCCCATTAAGGAGAAGTCAGGCATATCTCATTCCTTCAATGTATCTTGATGTGGTTATAAGCATCTAGTGTACACAAATGATAGACTTGGGTGAAGGTGGTATTTAGAGACTTCACTTTATATCTAAAATCATGTTGTCATTGACCTCCACACCTCTCACAGGAGACCATGATTAATATCATTATCTGCTTCACCATTAAAATGAATCTAATATATTGTCACCTAGATGTGTTAGTCCAGTGTGTTAGTCTGGGTAAACTAGAGAAACAAATTCATAGACATGCATATGGATATAAGGGTAAGGTTTATATACAAAAGAACTGGAACATTAAGAAAGCATCCCAACTCAGTCCAGTTAAATGTCATAAGTCCGAAGTTAGCCCATATGCCTGATACCAGTCTATAAAGTCTCCTTCTGACTCACAAAGTTACAGGTAGTGGGTGTAGAGTTCCAGTGCTTGTGAGGATTTCCCCATGGCTCCTCGCTTCCAGGGGTCAGGGGCCATCAACAGCATCCAGTAGTGGTAGAAGCAATTCAGCACTGGAAGGGATCTCCACATGGCTTCTCCAGCTTCAGAGGTCTGTTTTCATCAGGGTAAGGCCATGTGGCTTCTCCTCCAGCTACTCACATGCTGCCATCTTGTCTTGTCTGTAATTCGTCGTCTCGGAGGCTGACTCCCAACAGCTGGGGAGATGGCTTCTCATCTCCACCAAGGAAATACTGTGTGATTTCCCAGAAGTCTCAGGAGAAAGCCATGCCTACATGGAGGCCTCATTGGCTACTCAATGGCTATCTCCAGATTAACAGGCTAGGCTCCACCCCTAAATCACAATCATGAAATTGACATAAGCACATGATCGCCACATCCAGGTAGACTAGAGAGACAAACCCATGGAGTCTCCTATGTGCATCTCAGCAGTGGCAGGGGTCTCTATATGATTCCTCCAGCTTCAGGGCTCTGGCTAAGATCAGTGTGACTCCATGTGTCTTTCAGTAGGAAGACGCAGCAGAGAGAGCATGTGTCCCATCACCAGGGAGGAAGACAAGAGTTTCAAGACTTTCTTATTCTGATTTCTTAGTCAATCTGTCTATAAATTTTTTTTGGCATTTCAGAAACATAATAGGGTGTTAACATAGATGAGTGTTTCTATGTTCTAAGGTATATAGATAAGACTTCATGCAATCTACATACCTGGCTTCCATAGCAACCATAATGAAAAGATGGAGCACTTATGATTTCAAAGGGTTTTCATGCTATTGCCCATTCAGTGTACTGTTTTTAAGTAGCTCGCTAGCCTGTGCCTAGAAAGTCCGTGACTCTCACTGATGACTCAGCATTGATGTAATTCTCAAAGCAACATGAAGAGGTAGGTGTCATGATCCCCAGTACATCTATGAAAAAAAAACACATACACAGAATTATATCTATTCTTTCCCAATCCCACATCTATTGAAGCACAAAAATCTAAGTGATAACAAATTCTTTTTCCCAGGACAAGACTTTTCTGTTCAAATGTACACTGCATATTGACTTGAAGGGACAGCAATGCTATTGGGTAAGTATTGGACTCCTAACTCTGGTTGGTGGTTCGTGTACCAGGGAAGTAGAAGGAAGCTTCCCCTTCCCATAAGAATTTACACTTTGAGGATTTCTATCGAGGGTTGTTTTGCATCAGAATCTATGAGATGGCAGTGGGGCTTTGTGATAGATTGTGTAGCAGTGAAACCCTCGCTCTAACTTTCAGTAAGCTCCTTTTTCTGGTATGCCTTAGCTATATTGGCAAGAGGTCTTCTTCCAGCTTAATTTATTTGTTGTGTGTGTTTATATGTGGCTGTATAACAGGTGGCACCACAGCTGACTGGCCACACTGTGAGTTGAGTGGGTTTGTGTGGAGCGATTGCTCATCATCCATCACGAGGACTTAGGGAATAAGATCAGAGTGATACAAAACATGAATTCTTGGTTTCAAAAGGAACTAGGGAAGAAGCATGGTCACCTAGAATGGCCTGAGGCAGGGCAGAGAATTTCTACTATAATTCAGGTATTCTACTGTTAAAGAGCAGGTTCCAAGCCTGTGCTTCTAATGTCTGTGACCCTAGTTGATGACCCATTAATCTATTTGTAAAGAAAAATGTCTATTGGGATTTGATCCTAGAAAGACATTAAGTTCTGAAGCCCACGGTTGGTTTGTATCTGACCTTCATTTTAAGTACAAAGTCTAAAAACAAAGACTTATTTATGAGTCCAACTGTGTAGACTAGCATGCAACTCATTTTTGTAGTTCTGAGAGGAAATTGGTGATTTCATTGGCCAAATAACTGACCTTGCCCACCAATAAAGCTACAGTGTAATCCCTGCCTCCACCAGAGAGCAAAACTAATTGAGAGCTTATCTATATCTGCTTTCGAGGTTTGGGGCTTTTTTTTTTTTCATGAAAAGGCAATTACTGCTTTTAACTTTATTTACCAAAATATTTAGAGCAGAACAAAAAAAATGGCCATGAGTGACCACAGAGAGCCATTATTCTAAACTTAAATACTCAGTTGCCAGCTTCTTTCTTCTCCTTTTTAAATTTACAATTACACTAAATATATTTCCTTTTATGGTGCTTTCTAAAAATAAAGGGATTAATAAATCTCTAAGAAAGGATTGTGGAGAAGCAGAAGGGGTCAAAGAGCCTGGTGACATCTTGAGTCACTCAGTGAGCTGCGTCAGCCCTGCTGCTCAGCGGGAACGAAATAAAAATGTGTGCTCTCACAAAAATTCAGAGTATCAGAAACAATACATGTAGATGGTCATAATGAGTCACAATTAACCAAATGACAATGTTTCATATGTTTGGTTGTTTGTTTGGAAAGTGCTGGGGAACTGGGGTATATTTATGTATCAGAACCATTTTGACTGCAGTTCATTTGGTATTTTAGTTTAGTATACTTACACTTCAGTGAAAAGTTACTCCTTCTCTGATTTCCATCAAAATAACTAATAAAGCTTGTAAGAATAGATGATCACTGATTCTCACTTGTTAGCCATTATATTCTTTATAAACGCAGCCCTCTGAAAGGATAGAATAATGAATGATTTGTTCGAGTAGAAGATGTGCTCTCGCTGAGCTATTTTTGCTATGATTTTAAGGAAATTCATTCTAAAATTACATCTTGGAGAATTCCAAATGAGGGAATCAAGTGAACATAAAATTGGATAATTTAGACATGTGTATATTTCTGAAGAGAGAAATGGATTAAGGCCCATGCCTGACACCCTCCGTTTATGAAAGAAGGAGGAGAATCCAACTCCGTAGCTGCCACTCCTAGCAATTTACCTTCACCACAATGGCTAGGATACACATAATATATTTTCTTACATAGAACATGTATCTACAGATAGATTTAATAAGCACATATTTATGTATGCTTACAAAATTTATGTATTGCTTACAAAATTCATTTGTTTCCTTTAGATTGAAATGATCTCATGCTGGTGGTATAGTGATTGCAAGTTGGACTACGTTCCATGGGGTGAGCAGTGTTTGAAACCACCAAGTGCTCCTCAGGAGAAAGCGCTTTCTACTCCTGAAGAAACTTACAGCCTCAGAGACTGACTCAGCATCCACTAGATGGCAGGGAGTTTGAGGGAAGTCTCTCAGTGGGGAAAACAGCGCTTTCTATTCCAGTAAAGCTTTGTGGTCTCAGAAACCCATGGGACAGTTCTAGCTGTCCTAAAGGGTCACTGTGAGTCTGAATTAACTTGAATGGGGTTTATTTTGCTCTTATTCCTAGAAATAAATATTGAACATTGTATCCATGGGAGTTTGCGAATGGTGTTAATAGTTAATGGATTCAGCTGTTACCCAAAAGACTGGTTCAAATCCACTGAGAAACACCTTGAAGAAATTAGCCATTGAAAATTCTAAGGAGCACGCTTCTTCTCTAACAGACATGTTGAGTTAGAGTTCACTTAACAGTAGCTAGTTTGTTTGATTGTAGCATATCTGATATCCAAATTATGTCAAATCCATGATTTGGTCTTCAGCTATAAATTTCAAGAAATATTTTAGCTTTAGGAAAATAGTTGTTGATTTTGTTACATGCAGTAAGATAGCAAAATAGGGTGCTGAACAGAAATCAAGGCAATTCACAAATCATAACCTTGTCAACACTGTCAGTTTTTTTTCTTGCAGTCTTTTAAACCATAATTCCTAAATAATAGCCATGGACGTCTTTGTCCCTCACCTTCCATGACCTTTGATCGGTGTTGACTAATGGTGCTTAAGCAACTGTCATGGAGTTGATTGCAACTCAGAGTTACCCTACATAGGGTTTCTGAAGCTGTTTTCCTGAACCAGTTAACTTCAATTTTCTACCACTGTGTAGCTGGTGACTTTGAACTGCAAACCTGGTGGTTGGTAGTGCAATACTTACTTATCTGACAACATCACCTGAGCCCTTGAAATGATGTTGAGAAGTTTAAAAGTATAAAATTAGGACTGGTGGGAGGAGAAGAAGGTCAAGTGCATGGGCAATAATCATCAATTCTTGGATAAAAGAGAGCCAGTAAAACTTGATTGCAGATTTTCGTCTTTAATATTTTAGAAAGAGAGTATGAGCACATGTATTTAAATAATGTTTTCCTTCTTTTTTTCAGTGATCAAGTGCATTTTTCTGACTTCTTAAAGAAGATTTATCTTCCTACAGTGTTCTTGTTAGTAACCTTGATTTATATTCTTTGAATACACAGTAGCTTGTTGGAGATGACCCAAGAATATGATGTCAGCCAAGAAAAACCAAAAAATCTGCATATTGAGAATTAATTGTACCCATAGTCACAGAGTAGATATGACAGCCTTATGCATTTGTGCCATATTTTAGTTTCCCCAATGACATGCTTACAAATACATATTTATAAATATACCCTATTTATAGCAGTTGTGAAGATAACAACTTAATGCCATAAAATAACAATATGCAACTCACACAAGCCATTGCCTCCATTTCAGCTAATGATCAGCTCCTTGCCCCAAAGCATTTGCTTATCATTTTAAGCCATACACCATTTATGCTTTCTGCTCTATTGTTTAAGTGTTCACACCTGTGAATATTTTATTTAGCAATAATTTAATATTCTGAAGAAAATAAAGTAGGTGTATTGAGTATGCTTCTATGAAATACACTGCTCTCCCTCAAATATATACACACCAGTTCTCAGGGGAAAATGACCCTCCTCTTTGTAAATAACTGTTCAAAGGGTGCCTCTTATTAATGAAAAAGAGATCACTGGCATCTGAATAAGATAGTGCATTATGCAAAGAAGATCTCAAAGAAAGAAAATGCCAATGGCCTTGGGATACATAAAGCACCTTTGAATGATTTCAAAATTAAGAAAAGCTATTCAGTATAAGAATGACTAGTTCATAAAAAGCCATAACAAAAACAAAAAATTTGGGCCATGATTACCCAAATGATAGATTTGAAATAAGTTACCTGAAAGAGGGGTTTGGAGCTTCTGTGGGACAGCTATCAAGCCGTGTTCATTCAGCTTCCAAAAATAGAGCAAGTCAGAAAATCAAGCAGTTGAATGTGATTCTTCAAAAAAATAGGATAACTAAGAAATGTTTTAAATGTGCAATAAGGGAGGGGAAAGAATATTAACACATGTCTTGTAAAACAGAAGAACCAACTTATTACCTCATACCTTTGGCTTTGTAATAAATGATATCATCAAAGACAGACAAGAAATGCTTTTGATTTCTTTGTTTTGTTTTATAAATGGTCATATTGTATGGATTATCATAATAAATAAGAAAATGTATCTTTTATGATAATATTATTCCTCTAGTACTTCAATATTGAAATGATATATTTTATTGCTTTTTACCCAAAGCTTGCTGTTATATCAATATAAAATCCTGTTGCCCTAAGTACATTAGGATAAATGTTTATTATAACAAATACTTTGCTGGAGTGCATGCATACGGGCGCTACTCCTCTGGTCCTATATGATTTACTCATACAAGGGAATGCTCTTAGTAATATTTCTTTGGGAACTTGTTTTCAAAAATTCTATATAATATATTTTTCCTATGTGTAGCACATTTGCCCTGGTGGAGAATTAGGTAAGCACTTGGTTGGTAACAGAAACGTTGTTGGTTTGAACCCAACCACCACTATGTAGAAGAATAAACCTGGGATCTCCTCCCTCTAAAACTTAAAACCTTCAAGCAAAATTGATGACAATGGAGTCGATTATGAGCCACAGTGCTCCTGTAGCTCACAGTAGAATTGCTCACAGGATTTCTTGGCCTGCAATCTTTACCGAGAAAACTGCATTATCTTTCTCTTAGAGTAACTGCTGAAGTCAATTCACCAATCTTTCACTGGTAGCAGGTTATTTGGGGGGGGGGGGGCATCACTGCCTCTGGTGGTCATGGAAGATACCCAGTGCCACTCCTGAGAGCCGCTGCTGGATTTGAACCGCCAAGCCCGAGGACCACAGTCCTGCACTCAACCACTTACACCACCAGGGCTCAGCCCAGTAGCAGGTTATCTTAACCACTGTACCAACAGAACGTCATAAAAATTAGAACATAAGATACTCTCATGACCAGGAGAGACCAGTTCCTGGAGAAGAATACCATGTTTGATAAAGTAGAGGGGCAGCATAAAATAGGAAGATCCTTAAGGAAATAGATGGACATAGTGGCTGGAACAATGGACTCAAACATAAGAACAATGGCAAAGATGGTCCTGGACTGGGCTGGGTTTTGCTCTATTGCCCATAGGGCCATTATGTGTTGAATCCATCTGTAGTTAGCATCTAACTACAAGAAGAAACCCTGTAGGACCATTCTATCTGGTCATATAGAGTCTGGGTACACTGGAATTGACTCAGGGTCACAAAATAACAATCACCAAGTGCAACTTTTGGATAGCCCAAATGGTTAAGCCCTCTGGTACTAGCCAAAAGGTTAATATTTCAACTCCACCCAGAAGTTTTGCAAAAGACAGACTTGATAGTCTACGTCTAAAATGTCATGGTCATGACAGTGCAGTAGAGTTCTGTTGTATGCCTCACATATGGGGACCCTATGAATCCCAACAAACTCAACTGCAACTAGCATGCAGCACAAAGCTATTCAGATTCCGTTGGTGTAAATGTCAGTTCTTCAAGAAATGTATCTAATTATATGACATGTATGCCCTTGTCATAGAGGAGAGATCTGAGTTGACTTTAGATTCCTTACAATTCCATTTCTAAAAACCTGATAGTGTTTGACTTAACCATGCTTTAGTTTTCCTTATGACAGAAGCCCCCTGTGTTTGCCCAGGTAGAATACTTAAACAAATCCAGGAACACTCATATGTGTATAGGAAAGAGCTTTGTGTCCAAGAGAAATTGAACATTGAGAAAACATCCCAGCCCAGGCCAGATCGAGTGTTTGATATTAGCTCAAATGTCTGATCCCAATCTATCAGTAACAAGCTATCTCAAAAAAACACATGCAATGATGCCGAATGCAGAAAGATCACAGGCCAGCAGATAGAAGTCTTATGGATTCAGTGACAGTGAAAACATGTAAATGCTGGCTTGGGTTGTCATATGGCTCCTCCATTTTGGCCATCAGCAAAAATCCATGTGTCTTTTCAGAAGAGAGCCGCTCAGGGAGTGAGCTGAGTGCCTCCAAGGAGTTCCTGGAATCCTCAGAAGAAGGGCATGCCTACACAGAGGCCTCATGGGCTGTATCCTGATTGATAGGCTAGGCTCCACCACTTCACTCTTAATCCTCTCCAGTCCCAAATTGACACCAGATTATGTAACTATGACACCACCACCACCTCCTTAATTCCTAAAAAACATCTTGTTGTTGAGGCTTTTGTTGTTCACCTACCAAACAAAATTTCCAAGAGTAAAAAGGTATAGGAGCACTCAAGTGTAGGATCTGCTTTATCTCTTATGGGTGAAAAATTGCATTCATACCTTAAATGACCAAATAGAGGCATTATCTATCCCAAATCTTGCATACAGAAAATGTGACCCTCATTAGAAAAGGTCAGCTGAATAAAACATATAATAAACCTAGAAATGTATTAGAGTTTTATCTGCACATCATTTAGAGCAGTGATTCTCTACCTGTAGGTCATGACCCCTTTGGAGGTTGAATGAGCCTTTCATAGGGGTCACTAGATTCATAAAAAAGTTACTTCATAATTTTGAGGGAGCAATGAAAATAATGTTATAGCTGAGGGATCAGTACAACATGAGGAACTCTATCAATGGGCTGTGGCATTGGGAAGGTTGAGGACCACTGATTTAAAGGCATATTTAGATCTTCTGGCTTTTCAGCACTTTTATTTCAGTCTCACAATTTATAGTACTTAACAACTTATCCTCACCTTGGAGATCAGCCACTTTTACCTTGAAACAGAAAGCAGTCTAAGGAAAAGCAATCTTAATTTGGGGGAAACCATTAATAGGCTTCACTTTGGGGACTTCCTATAAAATAGAGAATAGACTTCTCAGCAACCTTGAGGTATAAACATAGTCTGGTAGGCATTTTATACCTTCTTCTTAAGAACTCACAACCTTTGGGTCCATTCAAACTCATGGTGATCTTGTAAGACAAGAAAGAACCATCCCGATATGTTCCAAGTAGCAAACTTTGTTTTTCTCTTAGAGTTGCTAGTGGTTTCAAACTGCTGACCTTGCATTTAGCAGCTCAATGCATAATCACCATGCCGCAGGGCTCCATGGTCGCTTCACTAATGTCAACCTAGATTGAACTTCTTCCATATGTGATATAAGATTGTTACCTCGAGGAGATGATGTGAGATAATGAGAACATTCTGCTTCAGAAATGTTTTCTACTCTCTGAATATAGAGTGCATTCCTTTGGATGAACCTCTGCTCAGCACAGCAGAAGATATGAAAACAGGTCCCCTATAGCCAAATGATATTCTGTAAAAAAATCACTGAAACCAGGATGGAGAAGATAAGCTCAACTGGAGAAGATGGAATGTTTTATGTAAATCCAATTTAACATGTTGCTCGGTTGTGACCTTCCCATCTGATATAATGGTTCACAGATGGGATCGAGAGATTATATCATAAAGCTTTTGGATGAATGATAGTTATCATCATGACATCTCAGATGTACAAAGGATGCACATCAGGGGAAAAGCAAAGTGTCACCAATCAGCAATTGTATAGGCATATATTATCTAGAAAAGACAATATGACTTAAACATCTTAATATTTTAATAACTATAACATCATAGGTCATTTTGCTTTTCTATAATAATGAGCCAAAATTTTACTAAGAGAACAATTCATTGTCTGTTTAAATGTTTAGTAAATCATTGAGTTTTAATTTCCCAATCTCTTGTTACTTTATCATCCTTTTCAACCTTTGGGAAATCATTCCTTAAAGATTTAGTTATACATTTTTTCTACTGGTACCACTTAGTGCTAGGGAACAAGAGAATTAAAAATATATATGTATCAAGAAAGCCCCAAAGGTTAATCATATGTTATACATACATAGGGAAAGAGCGATTAAGTGCCAGAAAGCAATTCCTCAGAGACTGGCATGAGTTTTAATTGTGAGGTAGTTAGATAATTAATACTAAGAGACAGTGGGAGTAAGTTGGCAAGCTTATAAAAAGAGCCAAAACAGCACATGGAAAAACAATAAAGGAAAAACCTTTCACCTGCAGGAGATTAAAAAAAAAGAAAACTAAATTCTCAGAAGGGACCTTTACTCAAAGGAGACTAAAGGAGAAAATAAAGCACACTAAGAAATAGAAACTATCCTTTAGCTGCTTCCTACTTCTCTGAAAATAGAATGTTTTCTCTGTATAATGAAGAGTAGGTGAAAGGCTGCAAGAATGAAGACTGATAAATGACTTTCTGTAACTAATGAGAAGGGAGAAATCCTCATTGGATTTTCAAAATTTGACTATCTCTATATAAAGTAAACTGTAGAAATAAGTAAAAGAATTGAGCAGAAGAATTCAAATGTAGAAAAAAAAACCTAAAAAAGTATTTTAATGAAATGAGCAGATTTGGAGTTAGGAATCGGAAAGGAAAGTCCAGGCTTCCCCTTTCCAAGCTTAAAGAACTATATGAAAACTTGAAACCTCAGGATTCAATATAGAAGATTTCTATGGTCAAAACACTGAAGTATGCGAGAAGCAAGCAATAAGATGCAAAGAAACAGAATCATCATCTCAAAAAGAAGAATTGGTCCATGATCAATCATTTCAGGAGGCAGTATATGACCAAAATCGGGTGGTATTGGAGGATGCTGCACTGAAGGAATGGCCAAAAAGCATTAATTCAGGTATTGATGGAATACCGATTGATATAGTTCAAGAAATATACATAAAACTGGAAACACTGCTATGAAATTTTGGAGACAGCTACCTGGTTGTGCTAGGTTGAGTTGTCTCAGGAAACAGATCCAGTGCTGGCAGCATATATGGAATGGAGGAAGCTATTTGTATCAAGGACAGGCTGACATCGATGTAGAAATTGGCAAGTCCAGTCCAGTTCAAGTCAAGCTTCTCCTAGATCATGACAAACAGGGAAAGGGATAATGAAGCCAGGACAGTGCGAGGGACAGGCATCAAATAACTAAAAATTGTATCATTATAAATGAGGGGGAGTAGAGATTGGAAACCCAAAGCCCATCGGTAGTGACATCTCCTTACAGAAGGGTCAAAGGGAGGAGATGAGCCAGTCAGGGTACAGTGTAGCAATGATGAAATATGCAACTTTCCTCTAATTCTTACCTGCTTCCTCTCTCCTACTATCATGGTCTGAATTCTACCTTTCAAGTCTGGTTAGGCCAGTGGATGTACACTGGTACAGCTAGAAAACAGAAACATGGGGAATCCAGGATAGATGATTCCCTTTAGGACCAGTGGTGAGAGTGGAGATACTGGGAAGGTGGAGGGAAGGTGGAGTAGAAATGGGGAACCAATTATAAAACTCTACATGTAACCTCCTCCCTGCGGTATGGACAGCAGTGAAGTGGGCAAAAGGAGTTATCAGACAGTGTATGATATGACAAAATAATAATAATTCATAGATTATCAAGGGTTTGTGAGGGAAGGGGATGTGGGGAGGGAGCTGAAAAAGGAAAAGCTAATACCAAGGGCTTAAATAGAAAATGTTTGAAGAATGATGAGGGCAACAAATGTACTAATTTGCTTTGCATACAATGGATAGATTGTGATAAGAGTTGTATGAGCCCCCAATAAAATGATATACAAAAAAAATAGAAACAGGAAAAACAGTCTCTTTTCCTTCATAATAAAGTTGCTTAACTATGGATGAACATCTTTGGAGGGGGACATCACTGCCCTCTGGTGGTCATGAGAGCTACCCAGCCTTGCTCCTGGAGAGCTGTTGCTGGATTTGAATTGCCAAGCCTGTGGGCGGCAGTCCCGCACTCAACCACTGTGCCACCGGGGCTCAGACACGGATGACCATCTTAAGATTGGACAAAGTACAATGAAATCGAAATAATTCAAAGGGTTTCACCGGTGTATGTGTACGTGCTGCAAAAATGGTCACATGAGTACTGCTCTGGCTACTAAACTATGGACACAACAATGGTACGTTAATCAAGTGCAGGACAAAGTCATAAAAGTCTTCACCTCCTGGACACTAGTGTAAATTTTATTTTGTTGTATACTGAGTAAAGGAACAAATAACTTAAATCTTGTAGCCCAAACCAGTTTCAGAAATAATGTACAAGAATTCAGAAAAGTTCATGAAAAAATGGAATTGATAAACAAAAAATTTTTTCATGGATGTTTTAAAGTCCCCTCAAACATCCTCTCCTAATAGTAGGAGGCAGAGTGGTGTAGTGCGTTATGCATTGGGCCACTATGCTAACGATAAAGTCAGCTGTTCAGTACCACCACTCCCTCTGCAGAAGATAGATGAGGCTTTCCAGTTCCATAAAGTCTTGGAAACCCGTGCAGCAGGATTTTCACTCTGTCCTATAGGGTCACTATGAGTTGGGAAAGATTCTATGGCATTGGGTTTTGCTTTGGGGGTTTTAAAAACGGAAGCAAAATTCACAACTCTAATTCTGGACATTCCCAAAAATATAAAAGAGTGTTTCTTTCATGTCCCTACAATATCACAAATTTATCATCTTTTCTTCATAAAAGTTCATTCAAAGATAAGCAAAAACTTGACTAGTCAGTTATATAGCAATGGATTTGGAAGACAATGCATTGAGATCACTGAATGAAAGAATAAAATCCAAGCTATTATTTAACCTAAGAAGTATTTGAAACAATGAGAGAAACAAAGAGGGACAAGTAGGAAAAATTGTATGGGGAGAGAAATGGTCTGTAAAACAGAAAATGTGTAAGATAGATATTTTAAAAAAGAGAGTGTGCAAATAGATACTTTAAAAAGAGAGAGTTTCCAAGGAACCCAGGTAAAACGGGAACATATGGAAACCACAATATTGGTAAGGTTAGAATTCAGTAAAAAACAAACATCAAAAAGAATTATTGCATTTTACATATTTGTGGTGGCAGTCATGTGCTTATTCTAATTTTATGATTGAGATGTAGGGGTGGAGTCTAGCCTGTTAATCTGGAGATAGCCATTGAGTAGCTGCTGAGGCCTCTGTGTGGGCGTGGCTTTCTCCTGCTACATCTGGGAAATATCGCAATATTTCCCTGCTGAAGATGAGACATTATCTCCCCTGTTGTTGTTGGGAGTTAGTCTCAGAGGCAATGAATCACAGACAAGACAAGATGGCAGTGTCCGAGAAGCTGGAGGAGCCCGCAGAGAGAACACATGGTTTTGCCCTGATGGAGCCAGACCTCTGAAGCTCGGGTGGCCACATGGAGACCTCTGCCAGCGATGAGTTGCTTCTGCTGTTGATGGACCCTGAACCCAGGAAGCAAGGAGTCATGGGGAGATCCCTGCCAGTGCTGGGATTCTGTACCCACCTGTGACTTCGTGACTTGGAAGGAGACTTTGTAGACTGATTTCGGGCATATGGGTTAATATCAGACTTATGACTTTGAACTGGACTACACTCAATGTCCTGTTTCTCTTGGATATAAAGCTTTTCCTTATATCTATATGCATATCTATGAAATTTGTTCCTCTAGTCTACCCGGACTAACACATTTGTTCTGCTCTGTTTTGGAAATTGGAGTCCATAACTCAAAAGCAAAATACTTTATCTAGAGTTTTCTGTTTTGTGCTGCCATAGTAAAAAGAGATAGTTTTATGAGAGTTGGTATTTGGGAAATCACTAAGTTCATCAGAGGACCAAGACCTATGGGTCTTCCAAAGACCTTAAAATTTCTGTGTTAGTCTGGGTTGAGTAGAGAAACAAATCCAAAGAGACCTATATGCGTATATAAGATCTTTATATCAAAGAGGAATTGTATATTAAGAAAATATTCCAAAAAAAAAGAAGAAAAAGAAAATATTCCAGCCCAGTCTAGTTCAAGTCCATAAACCTGATATTAGCCTATATGTCTGATGCCAGTCTATAAATTCCTTCTCAGACTCATACAACACATATAATGATACCAAATGTAGGAAGATCACAGAGCAGTGGGTAGAAAGTCCTGTAGATCCAGTAGCGGTGGAAACATCTCAGCACTGGCATGGGTCTCCATGTGGCGCCTACAGCTTCAGGGCTCTAACTCCATCAGCCTAGCTCATATAGTTTGCCAACAGGAATGTCAAACAGTGAGTGTGTGTTCACCCTCAAGGGAAGAATACAGGAATTTCCAGAATCCTCAGGAGAAAACCATGCCCACACAGAGGTCTCATTGGCTTTGAATGTTTACTGAGTCCTTTCTCTTTGTTTGACACTAAGTCCCTTACATGCATAATTTAACTATCTAAGCAAACCTAAGAGGAAGTCTTATCAGTCAGGGTCTGAATAGTTATAACACAAAAAATGGATCTCTTGTTTTAACAAAATTTTGTAAGAATTGCTAATTAGTCTTGAAACAAAAAGAAAGCAGGGAGGTAATAGATATAATTGGGAGACTAATAGGAAGAGTTGGGAATTATTAAAATCTAAAAACATAAAGGAAGGGTCTCATGGAGCTAAAACCAAATACCCTGAAGAGAATAACATTGTTGGACTAGAGCTGTTGTCGCTGATAAAAATTCAATGAGACTGTTTCTGTCTGCATTGGAAAAGCTTCACAAAGATGCACACACACACACACACACACACACACTTTCTAACAAGACAGTTGAAATGGATTTCTGATGCTAGGATGAGCAACTGCTGTTGGGGTGAGGAGTACTGCTATAATGAAGCTGACAAGAACAGTCTCCAAGTCTCTCTCCTATGCCCACAATTGGCAAATACTAACAAGAAATCTATGACAAAGGAGACATAACCCAACTCACCATCCCAAAGCAGAGAACAGAAAGGAAAACTTAAAACCAAGACAAAGTAGTTCCATCACTGGTACAGTAGAGATAACTCACTCTCTCCATTTGACAAATGAGGAAACTAGGGAAACAGAGGCAACGTGTCTTGTACAACGTTTCACCGCAAGTAAGTGGGAGATCCATAATCCCAATACTAATGATCTGATATATGGTTCCTATCTTATTCCTGGAGCTCTGCTCATAGATTTTATTAAAAATAAATAATAAACACCTTTTTATTCTGAATTAGGGAGTGGTTTACATTTCAGATAATCAGTTTTGCATTCACCAACTTAAACTACTTATAAAACTTCCCAGTAGTTTGTCCTGTTCTCTCATTTGATTTCTCTTCTCCTTCTTGTGAAATGTTACTTTCTTTTTCATCCATTCTTCTTTTTTTTCAAGTTTCAGATAATCATTATTCAGTGTAAACCCCAAGATGACACACCAACATGATTTCGTGCATTTAGGAAATAACAATATCCTGCTTACATGGAACATTGCGCGGATAACTTCTGGAAGACCTTCATTCTAAGCAGCTTTATGGGAAAACATTTCATTTAGAAGTCAGGGCCTTTTTTCTTCAGTTTGCTGTAATCCATATTCATTACAAAGAACTGATACTGTTCATTGGAACCAAGTATATTCCAGGGTTCTGGGTTCTTTCTGTCCCAACTGGGTTCTGGATTAAATAATTTCAGACACATGACAGCTCCAGTACCTCCAGCTCCAATCAACAGGAAGAGAGGTGTAAAACTCGGAGACTTCTTGGCCTGACCGAGGATCTGGCACATGTTTGCGACTTTGGTCTGGAACCCGGAAGGAGAAAACAAGCTTGGTAGACCCAGGAGCTAGAACTGTGCATGCTATTTTTGGGGTACCCCAATCTATTCTTAATCCTTGTCTATACTCTAACATATTGCTTCACACACACACACACACACACCACTCCCCTCAGTGGTAACCATCAAAGCTTATATACTTTGGCATGAAAACTTTTGTCTTCATTTTTCCTTCAAAGCAGTGGTCTCATACAATATTTGTTCTTTTGTGATGAATTATCTTCACTCAGTATAATGTTCTCCAAGTTCATACATGACATGAAGTGTTTTGACATTGTGTTGTACTTTATAGGTGCACAGCATTCCATTGTGTGTATGCACCAAAGTTTGTTTATGCATTCTTCCAGAGGTGGGTATTGAGGTTGCTTCTATCTTCTCGCTGTTGTGAAAAATGCTGCAATGAACATGTGCTGAAGTGGACTGATGCTACACTCAGTAATGAAAAGGGACAAACCACTGAAATATAGTACAATAGGGATGAAACTCACAGATATTATATGAAGTAAAATAGGTCAGAATATTCTAGGATTCCATTTATATGAATTTTTAAGATGAGGCAAATCTACAGAGACAGAAGGTGGATTAATGGAGAGCTCCAGTGAGTTTGGGAGCACACCAGAGAGCACTATAGATGGGTGATGGTATATGGGCTGAAGGTCTAAGGTCCGATCATCAAGATGTATAAAATAAAATAAAAGAACCCATGTACGGCAATAAGTTCAGTCACCAGCCCCTCTTTATGTAAACCCAGCGTGACTCTCTCTGATCCAGACCTCAATCACATGCTGAAGGACAGTGTGCTAGATAATAATAGTGTTTCCTAAATCACCTTTATATCCTCAGATGCTTCTAAACATCAACTAGGTTTGAAAAATCCTACTTAGGGTTCTAAGAAACAGAATATTCTTTATTATCAAATAGCTTTGTCCTGGCCAACTTCAGACCTGCTTTTTGTTTACTCATCATAGTTTATTCATTAATGACGGTACTGGAAATTCTCCTCCTCAAGTCAGGAAATTGTTGTAAGTTAATAATCATAAAATAGTTAACATCTGGTAAATTATACATCCTATCTTGGATTGTGCACTACATTCCTATATGCTGATCACTATCTTAACTTCCTAGAGCTGATATATCTGATCTATAAAATGGGCTCAGTGGCAAAGAAGTTCCCATCCAGTTCTTACATTTTAAAACAGTCAAATCATCAGTAAAATGCTTGGTCTCCCAGAGGTTTTATCCGTGTGAGTTACTCCCAGAAGTGATTGTTCAAAGAGACTCAATAGAATTGCTTGCTAATTCAACACAGGCTTATCTATACCAACATACAGCCTACATGGTATTTGTGCTGCATGTATAAATCCAGTCTAGAAGAGAGTCTTAAAGCAGGGTGCTTCAGCATGAATACCCCAGGTATTCAGGGAAAACAAAACCAGGGGACTCCTAAAACTTGAGCCATTGAAGAGTGATGTTCTGGACAGCATTTCCCATGGATCAGGGTCAAGTATATACATAGAGTGCCCAATCTATTCAGGTGAGCATTGTATCTTCTTTAGAAAACTGATATAATTCTACTTAGTGATTCTCTCTCTTTCCCAACTGATCTGGCCTATGTTAACTAGCTCAATGAACACAAGTCACTTTGCAGCCTACACCAGGAAGGTGGAAGGGGAGAGTTTGAATAGGACTGATTAATTCTTTACTTAAGCTTGCACTGTTTTTCCAATTGACCTTTTCCTAGTCTCATTATTCCAACTTCTTTTAAGAATGAACATGCTCCATGGAACAATTACCCTGCTTCTTTGTCATTTTATATTTAAGTGACTCTGTCTTAAAAGGACTAAGAAAAAAAAAATCTCCTCCACATTAATGGGTAAACTGGAGATGGGAAAGTGAACTAAGTTTCTGAATATAGAAGAGTCTCCCCACAAATTAAAACTACTCAGATGATTTTCTATGCCCTGTCTCACATGTAGAGCTTCTGCAGAATTTCTGGGGTCTTTAAGGAGATGCCAGACTGGTTGTAAGACAATCACTATTCTCTAATGAAAAGCTCTTGCGACCTCTAGCTTGGGCATTAGAAACCTTATCAATTTCTCACCTCCTTCTTCAAAAGACTTTGGAACCTAATGGATAAAGAAGTTAAAAAGCACCCTGCTCAAAAGAAAATCATTTTGGTTGCAGGAATTCCCTTTTTTCTTTCTGAACTGACTCACCTTGTTGCAATGAGAACACATCCTAGTACAGATCTGAGTCCCAGCCATTCACACCCAGGAGAAAATGAAGGAATGTGGAGAGTGTGGCCTTGGAGGTGGAAGTCTAACGCAAATCTGCATAAGTGCTGCATAATAGATAATGAACCACTGACTGCTCTTGCAAAAATTGCTAATGAAATGGCTACTTTCTGCTGCATTGACTATTCAGCTATTGTTAAAGCATGAGCAATTTAACTTTCAAACTTTACTCACCAAGAGCACCTAATTCTTTCTAGAGTTAGTTAAAAAAAAAACAAAAAACTTTGAGGTGCCAAGGCTAGAGTTTTGAAAAAATAATGAGCCTGGTAGTCAATTATTTCTGAGACTTCCAATTTTCCTTTTCTCCAAGTTGGTTTTGCTTTGCTTTAGTATCCTCCTACTATTCTTCATTCATCAAGATCATCAGGGTTTTTTTCTTCTATGCTCAGCAATGTCTACTTTAAAGAACAGACCTGACAAGTTCAATTTTACAAAGATACTTATAATTGGTAACAGCCTCCAAAATCTTAGCCATTTCTACTGCCAAAAGAACTGAGGTTTTCAGTCACAGCAGTAATTGATAGAGAAGTTGGCTAACAGTCTCCTGTGGAGTCGTGGAAACACAAACTTTTTCATCTGCTCACCTCAAGATTCTGATTCCAGAAGTTTTCAGTGGCCTGAAGGATCTGAGTGTATATGTGTGTGTGTGTGTGTGTGTGTGTGTGTGTACAAAGCTTCAAAAGCAATTGCAATACAATCCTGTTGTGAATCATGGGCTTAAGTAATGAGGATTCACTGTAAACTTTCCAACATAATTAATTGTTGGGAATCAGGTGGTACCTTGACATTCTACCAGTTATGAGACCACCTGACCTATTTTCATGTTAGACAAGTTGCTAGATAAAAGGATATGTAAAGAGATCAAAATAGAGATGCAATTTTGACACTTCAAGTAGTTTCTGGTGTGTCCATGTAGACTCTTTTTTTCAATTTGCAGGTTCAAGAGTCTCATGGGCCCCTACGACTTTAGGATGTCTGAGAAATTTGATTTGAAAAAGCTTCAACATGTTTTTTAGGCAAGTAAAATTGGAGAACTACTGATCTATGTCCACATGGTTTTCTAATTGTTTCCCAATGATGACTATAGAGAACATGTGGAATATTAAATTACATATGACTAAATGAAGAATGAATTCATAATAATGTAATCCAAAGATAATCCATTATTTACATTGTGATATATTTCCTTTCAGTTCTGCCCCTCTGCATTATATATACAATTATATATCCATCATCCTGTTGATATCATTTTGGAAGGGCTTTCCTATGTCTTTGGATAACTTATTAAGCATGTGATTGTAATGGTCATACATTTCTGCATTATATATTTTATTTTATATTTAACTAATTTCCCCTTGCAAAAGAGCTCTCTGGTGGCAACGTGGTGATACATGGAGCTGTGATATGAAAGGCCAGCAGTTTGAAACCACCAGCTGCTCCACAGGAGAAAGCCCACTTGGCTTTCTGCTCCCCCAGGCAGTGGCAGTCTCAATAATTGCCAGAGGCAGGTCTACCCTGTCCTACCAGGTCCCCATGAGTCAGCATCCCCTCGGTAACAATGAACTTGATTTCGTTGATGAGAATTCCTCCTTGTGACTATCTGATTTCTATTTCTCTACTATAAATAATGATGTCAATTTGTTTTAAGGAATGAGCTCGATGGATTGGAGGGAGGGACACATTAAGGAACAAAATTTGCAGGTCAGCCTGCAAAAAGAAAAATAAAACCAAACAAGCTGGAGAGCCTGTTGGCTTGTTTTCCAAAATCTGTAAGTCTGTGGAAAGAGTGAGGAGTGAATAAGTGCAAGCCAAGTGTCTAATTAGGAAGGCTCTGTTTTGGCTCTAAGTCTTTTAAGTGATCAGATGATGACCCCAAACATTAGGGAGAGTAATCTACTTGATTTAAGAAAAAAAAATGGTTTGCTCACTTGCAACTCATTCATAAAGTTCCTTGGATAATGATCTGGAACTGTTTTGAGGTCAATAGCTGAACATCATCATGTAGCCAAGTGGTCTTAAAAAAAAAAACAAAAAACTACCCATCATCAATTCCACTAGTCCTTGCCCAAGCAACACATAGAATCCATGCAACAAGAACCATCCACCCGCCAAGAAGTTGACCATGCCTCGCTAAAGACCTGGACCACTGCTGGAAGAGCTTGCACACTCACCTCTTCTACTTAGTGGCCTGTTAGCTTTTCGGCTCATTTAGGAGCTGGTTCTTCACTTCTCATCAGCTCTTTATTTACTAAAAATTCACTATTTCTAAGACAATGAGGTAAAGTTCCAACCTGAAAAAAAAAAAGGAGAGAGAATTAACTAGCAGGTGGGATAGAATGACTTCAGAGATGCTATCGATGTCCCCTCATGCATAGTGCAATGCTCTCATTTGACTTAAATGTGATGGTCAGGAGAGGGGGAAATACTTTCTTCCATTCTGTTCATCACTTCAGTACATTTAGGAAAACCTTTTTTTTTTAAGTAAATAATGCTTTGTTGCACACAAAATAGTGTAACACCAATCTTTACCCATACCTTCATGCTCCTTGATTATAATATGACATTGTTAGAATTGGGTGCAACTGATTTACATGATATGAATTCTCAGAAAATGAAGACTGGAAGGGATGCATTCTAATAATTCAGTGTGAATACCTTTCTTGTATTTAGCATTTTCAAGCAGATAAGCACATTTATAAAACCTTTAAATAACATATGGTTATTATTGTTAAACATTTTATTAAATGTGAGTTCCATTATTGTTCCTTTATTCTTCAATTCACACATGGAAAATTGAATACTTTATAATATTCACTCATTCAAATAGATATTAATCGATCACTAATTTTATACATACCAAATAACCAACAACATGGCTTGAAATAGAAAAGAAAAGGAAGTTATCCCTGCTTTTGATGGACACTTACAAAATGGTACCCAGAAAATGGAACCCCCCCACCCAAAGCTATGAATTTAAATTTTTTTACAGAACAATCTGAATATCTTCAAAGTATCCACCATTACATTTAACAGATTTGTCAAATCTGTGATTCCATTCTGGGAAACATTTTTCAAATGCATCTGTTTGGACTGCTGACAGCACCTCCCTTGTATTTAGCTCTACCTCTTCCACAACCTCCCATCACTGTTCTTTCATGTCCCTCCACTCTTGTGGTAACAAAACGAAGTCAGTTGCATGAGACAAGAGAGGCATGCTGTTTTTGCCCCAAAACTGGCACCTTGAGATGGCTGCATGAGCAGGTGTATTATTGTGGTAGCAAAACCAGTCCCCATCTGCCACTAATCAGGCCTTTTTTGGTCACACACTGTTACGCAATCTTTTCAAAACATCTAAATATAAAGCGTAACAGTCTTACCTGAAGGAATGCATTCCAAATGCGCTAAGAGCTGACATTTTGCTCCACTCAGGAAGTTGACGTGTGTCCATAATGAAATTTGTCATCAATCAACATTTCACCTTTTTTGAAATGAGAAAACCACTCATACATTTGAGTTTTCCCCCATAGAGTTGTCCTTGTAAGCTGTGTTCAACTTCACAACAGTTTTGCAGCATTTTCCTTGAGCATGAAACAAAATTTCACAGCCACATGCTCTTCAATCAGCCATGAAAAAAACAAATAAACAAACAAACAACAATAGCAAAAACAAAAACCCATGAGGTTCGAGCAAAATTGCTTTTACAAAAAAATCATGGTAGTCAGAGAGAAACTTCCCAGGCAACGCCACTGGTTGCCCTAATTCAGAATGAGTTGCTTGGTCTCACCTCATGGGAACAACATGTACTATGAAAGCTCTGCTGTGCCTAGTGCAATTCTGGTTTGTTTTTTTTTTGGGGGGGGGAGGTTGTATTTCTATAGAAGTACAATCTACGTACATTAGGTTGTTTTACGCTTCTTATTGTTCTCAATCCTTTTTCTCCCATCTATTGACCTACCAAAATATACTACAGTGTAGTGGGTTAGGTGTTGGGTTAATAGAACTCAACAGATGCTCCTAGGGGTAAAAAAAAATGAGTCTGTCTCTTTTTGTTTGTTCCTGTCTTAGAAACCCTTAGGAGTATTTCTACTCCTTCAGGTCAACGTGCATGAAACTGATGGAAGCAGGTTGCCCGCCACAGTGTTCTGAACAGTATTGCTGAGGTTACAAAGATATGGATATGTTGTTTTTCTCTTGCTTCTCCGATGACTGCTAACTTTGCTCACAATGAAGTGCCCCCTGTTATTGTTGTCATATAACCATTGAATTTTTTTAAGTTTATTTTTGTCACTCACTAATCCTTTACACCGTAGAATTCCTTGAATGACATCTGTTTTTGACAGACATAAAGCTCCAGGGAGCTGAATTGCAGTCAAATATGATGGTTTAAGACTAATATGTCTGAAAATATCTTATTCTGCCTTCATATTTTGAATAATTTTTCTGGATACACTGGTTGTCTTTCTAACAATCTTACCACAAAATGTATGAAGAAAGTAGCACATAATGATATTATGTCTGCAAAATAAGTCAAAGTAATCAACTGGGACTTCTGTTTTATCTGAATGTCAACTGCGGACCAATGGTTTCAAAATCACTCCAGCTATTAATTGATTAATTGGCAGAATTCAGTTCTTTTTTATTATAAGACTGAAGGTTTCAGTTGCTTCTAGAGACTACCTTCAGATATAAGAAATTATCCATATAAGAGATTAGTTTCCTAACTTTCTTGCTTCCTGGAAGCCAACAAAGAAAAAGAAAGTCTAATAAAACAGTGGCTACAATGAGATTTGATATGATCTTATACACATACATCACCTATATTCTGGTATTTTATCCAATATTCTATAGGTTACCAGAAAATCACAAGTTCTAACTACTTTGTCAGTGCTTATATCCTAAGCACTAGGCTTGTGGAAAGCTATGCTTCACAGAGGACGCTCTAAATCCATGTTTGAGTCTCCATATAGGTTCAGCATCCATTGAAATCTTTCTTGCCATTAACCCACTTTAGGAATAATTTTACTCTCAGAAAAAGTATATTAGAAAGTGGAAAACTACAGCTCCCTGAGGTAGTCCAGGCGCAGGAGTGGTGGAAGAGAGGGCACAGGAGTGTCAGACTTGCCTGGGTGCGCTCTTAATGGCATTTGGAGTACTTGGTTAGCATGGTTATGAGTCATACCATGACTGCCTTAGTCTGAGGGCCCTGAACAAGTCTTATAAGCTGTTTTATCTAGAATAGTGTCATTACACCACTTGCAGCTTATAGTTACAAGCTACAATTCAGAATTGACTCAATAGCAATGATTTGAATCCCAATTGTGTTCCATTTTCCCATTTCTGTAGTCTGTTCTACAACTGTGAATTATTATTCTATTGTCAAATATGTGTTTGTGACAGATTCTTTTGTCTTTTGGCTCCTATTTATGGCTCTTACTAGATGTGTACCTATAAATGATCTTACATTAAGTGGTCTCTTCCCTAAAATAATCCTAAGTGAAAGAAGTCACACAAGGACAGGAACACCAGAAGGTGAATCATGGAGGTCATCCTAACTTTCTACCTACCTTACTGGGTGAGGAATTTGAGGTTAAAAATAACTGTCATTCAAAATTGTATAGGTGTTGATATACTGTCTTCTAGCTTCTAATATATATATTGCATTTTTAAAATTTCCAGTTTTACAAATATGTATCATTACATGCTCACCCTAACTTGAAGAAGGAAGATCTCATTATTTCAAAAATTCTGTAAGTCTTCTACATGTGTCTTTTAGCTTTGAATTTTTCATAGATATTACTTCATTATGTTGAAAATTTGGTGGGTCCTTTCAATCCACAGAATCATGTCTCTCCCATATGGAATCTGTTATTGTGTTTATTTCTTTGGTACTTTCCATTTTCTGCATGCCACACATTTACTTTCCTCTGATTGTCCTTCTCATTTCATGCATGAATTATTTTCTCCTTTCTTTCCCATACTATTGATTTTGAGTGCTTTTTAAAAATTATACCTTGTAGAGTCTTTTCTTGTCCTTATTTTAATAGTGCATTCTATCAGTTTGGAGTATCTAAATTATATATTGGAAGTTTTTTTGTTTTGACTCTCACTGGAAGCTCTGTGAGAATGGACAAAACATGTGGTCTCAGGCTTTATGGTCAGGTTATTGGTAGGTTAACTCTTACCAACAGGCTTATTGTCACTGAGTCCCAGGACATGTTCTATGTTGATAAAAGGATCAGAAGTTCTACTTATTTTGTGTCAATTTTTGGAAACAATCAAAAGAAATGCAGTCAAAATTATGAAGAAATCTGCTCAGAGCAAGCAGAATAATCCAGTGATTCATTAAGATAGTTAGAGCCCATGACTTTATAGATGCCGTCAGAAAAGGAGAATGTTTTTAGGAAAATTGCATAAGAAAAGAAATGCCTTCAAAGAAAAAATGTAGTAGAACTTTAGTAGCCAGTTCGTACTCTCATTATTATAGTTTTTGAAAAAATTGTGTGTGGTGGAATACTCATATTTTATGTTTAGTTTATTGCAAACACCAGTATATGACATGTTACTAAAAGACTCAGATGCCTTACTAATCAGTTGGATTTGAATGACATTCATATTATAATACCCACGTTTGAGCACTCTACTAATAATTTTCTAATGTGCTCAATTTAAAGACTTAGAGAAGCTACATACTATACTATTATTACCAGCCTTCCTGTTTACTGCCCGGACACACTTAAGGCATGGTGGTCTATCTTTGCTTGGTATATTTTGAGAGAATTTTTTTCTGACTAAGTGGGCAAGATGCTTCATCTTTGGTTATATCATTAGCTTTTTCACTTGTAATAATAAGGTAGCTATTGTTTTTAAAGAGTCTCTGGATGGTACTGAAGGTGAGTTTACTCCTTTGTTCACCAAAAGTTTAGAATCTGGATTTCACCTAGAGACATTTTGAAAAGCTTAGTTGCCTACTTCAGAAAAATTATCTATGAAAAACCTTCTAATTGCAGTGCTCTTCTAACTCAAAAGGGGTCACCGTAAGTAAGCACTGACTCCACAGAAACTGGCTTACCACTCCTATCTCTAGTCCTGAGGAATCATCTATCCTAAATTTCCCATGTTTCCAACTTCACTGTACATCTCTTGGTCTCACTGGATTTATGTGGTAGAATTGGGGTCATCCTAGTGGGTGGGAGGCAGCATTTGGGAACTAGAGGAAGGTTGCATATTTCATTGTTACTACCCTGTGTCTTACCTGGCTCCTCTCCTTCTTGTAACCCCTCTGCAAGAGGATGTCGCTTCACCTATTGATGGGCTTTGGGTCCCCAAGCTGTACTCCCCCTCATCAATAATGATATAATTTTAGTTCTTTGATGCCTGAATCCGGATCCCTTCACCACCTTGTGATCACACAGGCTGGTGTGCTTCTTCCGTGTGGGCTTTGCTGCTTCTGAGCTGAATGGCTACTTGTTTACTCAAGCCTTTAAGACCCCAGATGCTATATCTTTTGAAAGCTGGGCACCATCCACTTTCTTCACCACATTAGCTTATGCACACATTTGTCTTCAGCGATCATATTAGGAAAGCGAGCATGCAATGTTAGGCTTTTTACTTCTTAAAATCTGATATCTAATCCCAGAAAAGATTATTTTTATGTTGGCATATGCCACTGCTCTGACTGTACAGTCTACAGTTTGTCACAACTTTATTTACCATGTTTCTAATGAAACATTTATTATAATATTAATTTGTTACTTTGTTTCAAATTTTTAACAATTGATGCATTTACTAGAGTTGATATAAAAGCTATTTATAAAAATAATTAACCTGGAAATCCTAAAGAATTTGAAAGCACCCGTTGAAATATTGTTATTGCACACAAAAGGGAATATTGTAAATTGATGTGAGCAAATGTTCTGTTTTGTATAGATTCTCCTGAGCATATGAACTTTTATAATAGAACTAATACATAAAGTAATTTATTTGCCAACTTAATCTGAAATTTTAAAACTAGGGCACCTCATGTTCTTGACCATTTTCTGTTGCATACTTGTTTCTTAATTAACTTGGGAAAGTAAGATCTTTATTCTTGAGGTTCTATAAACACAATCTAGCATGACTACCACCAAAGACTATTCTTAAACTATAACATTAAGTGTCTCCTTAGGTTGGACCCAAAGATTGCACCTTGGTTATGTTTACTCATTAGATCAAGCTTTACTCTTCGTAGGACATAGTACATAAGTAGTCTTGGGGTTGTCATTCTTGCATGTTGTAAAGGTTGTAGTAGTGTTTAAGTCATATGTGGTACCCAGGTTAAATGCTCTCAGTTCAATTATTGGAAAGCTTTGAATGCCCCTTCACCACTTTGTATTCTGTGGACTTAGTCCCATTGCATGAAAGTTTCCTAAACTCCATTCTTCAGGAGAGAGGTCACACTCTGCAGCTGCCTGCCCAGCAACAGCAAGTATCCCTGTAAACCCCTCTTCGTAAGCCTGTGCTCTAAATAGTCCAGGTAAAGCCACATTCAATTTAATTACCCGATCATATGAAATGATGCTTGTAAATGTTCTAAGGCTCTACTCCATGATTAAATCTAGGCTGAAAATTAGAAGGCCACATACTTAGAGACAGATATTTCAAAGAGTCAGACATTAAAATTGAGTCTAGAGAATGAAGTCTCAGTATAGTTTTAGGACAGACTGTCCGCAGAGCTTACGCACACACAGTGCCAGTAACCAGTGTAGAAAATGATTGCTACTATACACTTCATGGAAATGCAGGGCTTTTGCATATTAATTACATGGAGTTAACGTGTTTTAACTCAGGTAAAACTTATTCGACAATGAAATCCTTAAGGGTACCACCCATGGTATGTAAAACTACTGCTTCACAAAAAAAATACTGTTTGCACAACACAGCTGCAATCAATGTTCATGTAAGATAAGGATAGTGCTCTCCAACTGTCCATTTACCACTCAACTTTTTAGTTTGAATCATACATACCCAGATAAAGGTCCATAACTGAAACAAACAAACAAAACAAGGGCAAGCCATCACCGTGGAGAAGCTCAGACTCACATTGACCTCGTGGGACACCAAGAACTCCTCCCAGGGGCTTTCTGAGACTGAATCTTTACTGAGCAGAAAGCCTTAACTTTCTCCCTCGAGTAGCTGGTGGGCTTGACCTATGGACCAGATAATTAGTAGCCTAATGTGTATCCCACTAGCCACCCGTGCTCCTTATATATGCCCATAGTTTACACAAAATAGTCTAACACAGCCCGGGTGGTATAGTGGGTTTCATTGTGGACTGCCAATTGAAAGGTCAGTAGTTCTAAAACAAACAGCAGTTACTCCTCAGGAGAAAGACTTTCTACTTACAATGATTTATGGGAGCAGTTCTCAACCTTCCTAAGGCTGTGACCGTTTAATACAGCTCCTCATGTTGTGGTGACCCCCCTACCCCCAACTATAAAATTATTTTCATTGGTACTTCGTACCGACTGTAATTTTTGCTACCGTTAGGAATCAGGAAACCACCAAAGGGCTCATCTCCCACAGATTGAGAAGCAGAGATTGCGGTCAAGGAAACCCACAGGGGGAGAATCTATTTTCCTCTCTGGTTTCAATGACTGAATCAACTAGAAGGCAGGGAGTTTGTTCTTGTGAGTTTGGGTCAGGAAGGTATCTTGCACAGTAGAGTTCAGAAAGATCATCAGTGTTTTTACATGCCTCGTACTTTCTTTCTTACTCATCCATCCAGAGAGAAAATTAAAATGTTCAATTTTGCTTTTACATTTTTATCTTGTACGTTTGCCATATAGTCATTTTATTATGCATGGGTGGCAAAGAGATGTGTGGAAATTGTGATTTTTATAAACACTTTTAGAATGCTTGTTCTATTTTTTGACAGAAAAAGTAAAACAAACAGTGAAGGTAACATCCATTTCAAACATAGGGGCTTGAATTTCTTCTAAATCAAGCATATTAGGAAAGAAAGGAAGACTAATTCACATCATCCTGGACCATTCCACAGAAGTACTGGAAAGAAGCCCATTTCCTTCACCCTCTTCACCCCTAAAAGAAAAAAAAAAAGAATAATGGGAAGTTTATTACATTATCCTCACTTGCCTTCCTCTCACATGGAGAAATTCTATGTTCCTTTACCTTTCTAAATCGGAGAGTCACAGCTCATCTCTGTTCAGCAGGACCCTGTTTATGTACGCTACCGGCTACAATGACTAGCATTGCCCCTGTGTGCTGGTGCTGGTTGATCAATTCTCTCCATCCTTCAGCAAAGGCCTCGGAAGACATTTTCATGACCTGTTGCATTCCCAGATTCTTCTATTATCAAACACTTTGCGTAGTGTAACAGCATCCACGTCGGACCTTTCAAGGGCCAGGCATTCTTCCCAAGTTCTACCTGTTCTGACATTTGATTGCACAGAAAAGGGAGACACGCTCGATAGAAGCTTGTAGATTCCGTGGATCTCTGAGGAGTAAATGCCTCGAGCAAATTACACTTCCAGGCCAGTCTTGGGCATACGGTGGTAGCTAATCAGAATTGTTTGGGTCAAGCAATCAAGAAGTCGATGGGTTGGATGAGAATCTGTATTCACGAAGGGAGGAACTTTCCTTCCTTCTCTCCTCTTTGCGTCTCCATTACCTAATCTTGAACAGAACAGGCACTTGGTAAATGTTTGTGGAACGGAATTGCCTGTGTCGTAAAAGTAATTACAGTGCTGAATGACAGAAACGTGCCAACGATATGACTGAGGGATGTCAGGGATGCCTTGAGTGAGAAATCATAAAATACACTGGATCTCTTCTTTTGAAATAATAGGTAGTCACATCATCATACTAAAAATAGATTTGCCACTTAGTCAATGCTGTTGTGCAAGCGTTTTAGACAGAGTTCTAAATATATTTTCCCATGCGGTTTATATGTAACCCTTGCTCAAATCCTGGAGCTAACCCATTCCCATTTTTGGATGGAGAGGACAGTGGGCTGTCACCTGAAAACCCTCCCAGAGGCTCACAGAGCCGGGTTTAAAGGAATTGCGGCCCGAGGCCCACACAGAACTCTCCCCCGTCCTGTGCTCATCCTGTGTTTTTGTTTCGCTTCGTGCAGCATCGCGCTCATCAGGAAGTCAAGCCATATCCAAACTGGCAGCAGTTTCCAAACGTGACCCCGATCCCCCACTTCATCATAACAAACAGACCAAGCCCCAGCCCTGCACCAGGCTGGCTGGCATTCGGTGACTGTCGGGAGAGCTCCGGGCACTGAGTGGCCCGGCATATTCCAAGAGGATTCCTCAAGCCCGAGTGAGAACAGCCGTGCGGAGGCTGATTCAGCAAGGAAGGATGTCTGGCTCTCAGAATACCTTTTCTTGCTTTCTGCTTTCATCCCTGTTGAAAGGCTTGCCTCTTGTCGGTCTCACTTTAAGAAGACATCAAGATTGCTTCATTCTAGCCATTTTGGTGAAGATGCTGACATGCTTTCCCGCCCTTGGTGAACCACCCCTTTATCTGACACCCTGACTTAACGACCCGTTCCGCTGAATGCCTCTGTGGTTCTGCGAGAACAAGCGCAAAAGGCAGGCCATTTGTTTGTCAACATCTATGTATTTTGTTCTAAAAGTAATCACCATATTTACATATTCATTAAAATCGCCACTCTACATGAAATGGGGACAGTAGCTAATGGCATCATTTTAACTTTGTGGATGACCAGCTTTGTATAAACAAAATGAGATGTTAGCATGGCTTTTACAGAGCAAGTCGGAGGAAGAGGAATAAAGCACAAGCATATTTCCTGAAAAAGTTTCCTTAAGAAAACAAACTAATGAGTAATGTCAAAAAGTAAATGTTCCAAAAATGTAAATCGAAGCAAATATTCTCATTTGAATATTTTTTTAAAAAGAGCTGAAACTAAGGGAGAAAAAAGCAATTAGGCAAATCTGTAAAAAAATCTCTTAAAGTAACATAAATAAACAAAAGCGAGATATTACTAAAGGGCTATAGCATATAATGACAAGTATACATCATAAGAGAATACTGTGCATACTATATTCCAAATGTTTAAAAACTAGACTAATGTCAGATAAAAATGTTACCAATTATTCAGACAGTAAGTGATCCTCTGAAGATACAAAAGAAATTAATTTAACAAACACTCATTATAAAAATGGAGTTTACCAATAAGTTCAATTAGCACAACTTTTAAAATAAAAGCAAATTCCATCACTGCAAAAATTTTGGCGACAAAATTATGCTGTGAAAAAAAGTGAGAATCTACCACAGTTATGTTAGCATAACATTATGTGGTGGTCATGTGCTTATGTTAATTTCATGATTGAGATGTAGGAGGCCTCCGTGTGGTCATGGTTTTCTCCTGATATGTATGGGAAATCTCTCAATATTTCCCTGGTGGAGATGAGAAGCTATCTCCCCAGTTGTTGGGAGTTAGTCTCAGAGACAATGAATCAAGGACAAGAAAAGATGGCAGCGACCAAGAAGCTGGAAGAGTGGTGAAGAGACCAAACGGCTTTGCCCTGATGGAGCCAGACCTCTGAAGCTGGGGCGGGCACATGGAGATTTCAGCCAGCGATGAGTTACTTCTGCTGTTGATGAACCATGAGCCCTGGAAGCAAGGAGCCATGTGGAAACCCCTGCTAGCACCAGGATTCTCCACCCACTGACCTGTGACTTCGTGAGTCAGAAGGAAACTTTATAGACTGATTTGGAGCATAAGGGTTAATATTGGACTTATGATTTTGAACTGGACTGGGCTGGGATGTTTTCTCAATGTTCTGTTCCTCTTGTATATAAACCTTTTCCTTACCATATGTGTGTCTATAAATTTGTTCCTCTAGTCTACCCGGACTAACACACATTGATACCTACATCTAACAAAAACATGAGCAAAAACATAATTATTAACCATTTCATCTTCTTCTATGAGTTTCCTGCTACCAATTTTTTCTATTTTTTCATAGTTAATTCCTTTTTCTCCTATATTTCTTCTCACCCCCAGAAGCAATTCATGAGAAAATCTAAACAATTCCTATAATATATATGTATATATATACACACACATATATAATGTTTTATTCTAATGCTTTGTAATTTACTGTAGTATATTTAAGTCTTAGATCCACTTAGTGATTTCTATGACTGTAACATGAAGAGGTGTTGATCTTATTTTCAATTGATAGACTTTTATTTCAACACTTTTTATCAGTAGATTATATTTTTCTATTGATTAGGGAAACTAATAATTATTCTCTCTTAATAAAGACAAAGAGACAGCATATAGATGGAGATGCTTCTATTTCAAATATATATCTACACAAAGAGGTGCCAAAAAGTTCAAAGAAAAAAATTCATTTTCATTTAACTTCATTTCTACAAACTTTTTGAAGTCTTCCCAGGTGTATATATGAGAGTATGTATATTACAAAAATACACATGCACCAATATGTTTGCAGACCATTTTCACTAATGCTAACACATTTGTCTTTAGGTTTTCTAAGTTAGTATTGTTTACAAATATTGAGTTTATATATATATATTGAGTCAAGTAGCCCCTTTCTGAAATGCAGTGACATGAATTATGTATATTTGATTGCCAACTATGCTACATGAACTTCAGCATCAGCTACTCAGCTTATATAAAGATTTTCTTGGGATTTATATCTGTAATACATTAATTTTACTTATTAATTTAAGCAGAATTGATTGTGTTTGTAATTTTGGATTAGTATATCTTTCTACCAGTTAAAGGGCTTTTTATTTTTTTAATGCATGGCACTAAATGTTTGTGAGCTTATTCTTATAGATCATGCATATTCTTTGTTAAGATTATTTCTAGTTAAAATATTTTCACTGTCATTAATGAGATCTATTTCTGTTTGTTGTTGTTTTTATTCTTCAGTATTAGAAAAGATAAAATTCATTTGTTTAACTATGTAGAGACTTAAACCTACCTGCTCCAAAGCCGTACATTGCTAGCTTGAATGGACACACTTCATAATAAAAGATTAGATGCCTTTTCAAGTAGGGCAGAGGAAAATAAAAAGACTAAACAGTACCATCAAGTAGAGTCTGACACATGTTGTAAGTGCTGCGAAGTCAGTGCTGACGCACAGTAAAACCTTCTGCCTGAGAGAAGGAAACGCTGCCCAGTCTAGTCCTATCCTCACGAGTCCCGATATGTTCAAACCTAGGGCTGTTGCCACTGGGTCCAGCCATCTTCATCATGTTCTTGGTGCCTCTACCTGACCAAGCAGATGACCTTAGGAACTGGAATGATAACATGTGCAAAGTACATGAATCTTTATTCTAAGGAGCACTCTGGTTCTACTTTTCACAGGATGGATTTTTGGGTGTTTTAGCAGACCATATTGCCTTTGATAATTTTCACCTAATTTTCACCAGCATCAGAATTCAAATGCATTGAGTCCAGTTTTCCTTATTCAATGTCCAACTTTTACCTGCATATGAGTTGATACCATGTTCGTTAGACTGCATTTTCTAGAGACGTAAAACCAATGACACGGGTAGGTGTTAGTATATGAAGCTCTAAATCAAGAAATGACTCACACAGTCATAGAAACAAGTAAATCTTGTCCTGTTCAAGTCCAGCTTCTCCTGACACATGACAGCTGAGGAACAGGAAGCAGGATGGTAACACAGAGGGAGCTGGGAGTGGGGGTGGGGTGGTGATGGTGGTGGGATGGATTGTTGGCTGCAGAGACTTGAAGTAAGCCAAATACATTAGCCCGTTAGTCGTCTCCTGACTGTTTTTGGATCAGCAGGTCATGCAATGAGAGGAGAGGAACCAGTTTCAAGATTTAGATTCAGGGGAAGGCAAATAGAGAGCCAAAGAATATTCAGCTCTGCTCAGTCTCATTCTCTTATTCCAAAAGGCATATGATACCCAGAAAGTATCATCAGACTGGGACCCCATTGCTAGGTTGGGCTAAGTCCCTCCCTTTACCTTACCGTGTTTACTTGCTATAATGCCTAACTATCACAACACAACTTGGGTCAGGAACACCTTAGTCCTCAAAGCAACACCTTTGCCTTTCCATACTTTAAAGAAGTCTTACCCAATGCGATGTGTTGTTTATACTCTCAGCCACTGCTTCCGTGAACAATGATTGTGGATCCAAGCAAGATGAAATCCTTGACAAGTTCAGTCTCTTCTCCATTAATCATGATATGGCTTCATGTTGCAGTCGTGAGGCCTTTGATTTTTGAAATTGTCTATATGTATGGAGTAGACTGCTTCATCTGTGTCCAGAAAAGGAGCTGATGGGTTTAAAACCAATGACCTTGTGGTTAGGGGCCCAATGCTTATCCCATATATATTTGATCCCAAATATATATATATTTGATTATATATCAGAGATGAATAGGAGTAGAAGGCAGCTTCTGTACTGTGCAACAATTATGCTCTAGGGGAGGCAGCTGACATCCTAATAAAGGAATGCCTTGTTTGAGTTTTCAGAAACCTCTCTACCCAGCCACTGAACCTCCAACCAATGTGGAAGTGCTGGCACTCTCCACTCCTATCCCAATCCCCACCACCAATCCCTGTTTTTCACACAACTGAAAGGCTAGGACCACCCTGGGAATGAGAAAACAAAGGATGACATACAAGAGTTAAACCTAGAAAATCTAGTAGAATTAGATGCAAATATATCTGCATTAAGAAAATAATTTTAAAGGTGAAAAGAAATAAGACATACAGATAAGTAGATGCCCATAGAGAAAACTAGGTCTGATAATCAGCAAAGAGTTCAAATATGTAATTTTAAAACTGTTATCCCTAACAGCCACCCAAAGCATAAATTTCCTGGAACATATTTAATGAGAGACAGGAAGGACTACGTAAATCAAATTTTATACTACTGGAGATTGGGAAAGACAGTTTAAAATAAGTTGCTATAAACAACTTTCCTATTTGTTTGGGGGGGGGGGAGAGTGAATTTTACAAAAGTTACATGAACACAGAGCATTTTTTAGTGGCAGAGGGCAAATGCAGCTTCACAGACAACCCTTCCGCTTCTCCCTCCCAGGATATCCCAACATGCATTGCTACAAATAGTAGTCTGGAAGGGGTCATAACTTCGACACTAAGGCAGATTCAAAAGAAAAAAAAATTAAGTGCTGATAATGGTCTCTGAGCTGACTCTGGAACTCAAATTTGTTCTCTTATGCTTAGAAAAGTGAGAGTCAGAACTATTCTTCAGGGCCAACTTTGTGAAAAGACTAAGAGGTAGACACTAGTCAGAAATCAACTTTTAGTCTCTGGGCACAAGTCCCATTGCCTAAGTGTTCTAGTGACAATTTGTAGCACAGACACTTGAGGAGGCCCCTGTCATCACCTCCAGATTGCTGCACACACACTAGACATCTATGGCTCAGACATGTTGAAAGAATGTGGAGTGACACCCTCAGGAGGAGGAGGAGGATGAAGAAGAAGGAGAAAAAAGAGAGGAGGAAGAGAAGTCATTGAGTGAACTCCAATTCATGGTAGCTTTATATGTATAGAATAGAACTGTCCACCACAGATTTTTCAGTGACTGCTTTTCAAAAGCATATTTATTGTCAGGCCCTTTTTCAAAGGTGCCAACATCCAACCTTTCAGTTAGTAAGACAAATGGGTAAACTGTTTGCATCACCTAGGAAACAACCTTTAGTCAGGACATCATCTGTGACCCTGAGAAGTGATAGAGAAAAGTCATCTAAGCAGCTTTAATAGCTTTGACTGGTGACCAGTAGAAGAAGAGAGAGGTGGAAGCTGGTCCACAGCATGAGTCTTCCCCAAATGAGTAGAGACTTACTGAAAGGAAACTCACTCAGAAGCTGCCTGGATTAGGAATGAGATCTGCAGAAGGCAGAACAGAGAAGAAAGAAGACTGATTACGATTTCTCATCTTCTTCAGCATTTTGCTCTGGGGAATTCATTGCTGATGTTCCCTGGAAGCGGGAAGTGGCCTTGTACATTTTAGGATGTTTACCAATCTCCCTTGACAATACCTACTAAGGCCAGTAGTTTTTTTCCCCAGCCATGAGAATGGAACTTACCTCTAAATGTAAGCCAAGTGTCTCTGAGAAGGACGGGGGGGGGGGGGGGGGGGGGGGGGGGGGGCAGTCAGAAGACAGGGAATCGGTTGGTGGGAAGAAGGACCAACCCCTCAAATAGCCTTATGACGAAGACCCACACTGTCTTTGATGAAGTCAAGTGTGCGCCCTTTGAGGACTCTCAGAGAGATGTGAATTAGAGTCTGTGAGAAATATCCATAGAAACACACTTGGGCATAGTCCCATAGTACGACAGCTGAATGTATGAGCCTTCCTACCATGTTAATAATCTTGTTTAATGGTTTAAGATCGAAGGTTTTTTATTATTTAGTCTTTTAAATTATTCGAATATATTCTTACATTTTTCAATGTCTATAGATGAACATTCACTACATTTATCCATTTGAGTGCACCCTTTTCGCCAGGTAGACTAATGAGGGCCAAAATGGGGGGCTGGGGATTCAGGAAGGGGGAGTGGTAAAACAGGAGACAGGTCATAACGAATAAGCATGATACGTAATTATATAAGGTGGTAGAGTGATAAATACAATTGCAAAAGGCAGTGTGGAACGGGATAAGGAGAAAGTGATGTTCTTAAGGAAAAGTTCTTTAAAAATACCAAGAGCAAGCAGAGTTCCTATGGAGATATTCTGTCCTTCTTCATGGACACTCTGTCATCTATTCTTCATTACAGAGTGCCATTGACCTTTCATACACAATGACCTTTATGAGAATTAAGGCTATTGTGCTTCCTGTTGGACTCCTACAGGCCTCCGGAGTGGAATGGAGCCTCTCATTCTATGGTGATAATCGGTCTCAAACAGCTTCATCAATTGCCCCTCCAGCCATTAGAATAGACACTGACATCTATTTTCTGAAACCCTCGTAGTCCTCGTGGCCATTTCATTACCTACAGTGCAGATTTGCGAGCAACTCCTGCCATGAGAGCTGGAGCAAAGCTGCCTAATGCCCTTCAGGAAGGCGGGAGCACGGGGTCTGATCCTGGATGGAATGGTTAACAACCCTGTGAGTTGTGGATGCCAGCTGGTTGCAACTTAACTTGCTGTGAACAGGGGTTATTAAATGACTCATTTAAACCTGAGCCAAACACCAAATAAATGGATAATGTATTCAATTGGTTTGGAGGAGTGGGGTGGGATGATAAGCTTGCTTCTATCTCAGTGATTAGGTACATCAGTTCTTAGGTAAATAAGGTATTTACAGTGTTACACGCAACAGGGGGAAAACCCAGCAACATAAAACACGCACACACCTTCTGTGCTGTGGGTATAAGAGAAGGAGCAGTAAAGATTCATTTAACCAAGTCGTGTCACAGAGAATTAGGTATTCTTTTTCATTACGGCAGCAAAAGACATGGGGCTGGAAGAATTGGTGGCTTAACAACTTATTTGCTGATTACATTTTCATGGAGAATTGACATAAGGGTCTCTTGAGATCCTCCCTAAGGAAGCATTCAACTGGAAATATTTTAAAACATTTCCTATTGAATATATCAATATATATATATATATATCAATACACACACACAAACTTGTGTGTGTGTTTGAGGTTTAACTTCATTGTTGCTCTTGCTGAGACTATTTTTGGTTTGTTTTGGTTTTTCAGGTGGTTTCTATGCTGTCTCCCAACCTTAGAGGCCAAAACTGTGAAAGTTTTGCAGAGGAGAACAGGGTCCTCCAAAGCATGAAGACGTCTTGTTTCTAGTAAACTCCATTTTTTGAAAAAGCGAACCCACAGACTTTCGTTTGAAGACTTTACATCAGTCTCTGCAGGCACATAGGGCAACAGTCCAGAAATTTCTTGGCCGTCAGCACAAAGGCGGCTGCACATCCGTAACAAGAAGAAACGGCAAACTTCAGCAAAGACAAAGACCTGTCCCACTTTGAAAAGAAAGACAGAGAGAAAGAAAAACAGGACATATGATCATCGTAGTCTGCTGCCAAGTATATGAAGTAGCTTCAAAAACGAGTGTAATGTTCCATTGTAAATGAGCAGCTATAATTACAGCTAGAAAATCTGGAGAGAGAAACTCCAGAGAGTCGGCGAGTGCTAATTGCAGACGGGTAGTGGAGTATAATGCCTTTGAGTGAGGGCGGACGTGGTGGAAGAGCTAACACGATGGCGATGCTGCTGCTCCTGTTCTCTCCTTGCGAGCTGGGGAAGGTGGGACACTGCGCAGGGCCAGAGTCGGAACGCTCCGTGAGCGAGGTTGCAGAGAGAAAGAGCTTTTCTGTCAGATGCCTTTGAACGACTGTATTCATTCTGATTCCCCACTAACGGTTCCTGTTGGAGGGGGAAAAAAAAAAAAAAAAAAAAGGAAGGAAGGAAGAAGTCCAAATGGCTGTTTCCCAGATAGAGCAGCTGACCGGGGTCCGCAAGCCTGTGAGGAGGTAAATCCAGGGAAAGACCGTCCTCATGCTCTCTGTAGCTCTAGGGGATCTGTATGTTTTAGATTAGAATCGGTGTGCTCATAAATTTCCCAAATGTGGCCAAGGAACCAATACTCTATATTTCACATTTTGTTACATTTTTTACTTGTTCGGTCTCATTTATCTTGTTCTCAACAATAAAATGTAGTTTAGGGAGGGCAGAGCAGGCAACCAGACACTTACCTAGGGAGATACCCAGCTGGTTCTGATTTAAAGAAGCAGGTTGCCAAGCAAGTTGGGAGAGATGCCATTTTCATTTTCACATTCTTTGGTAGGATGCTGCTCCGACAGCCATCTTGCCAGTGCTCCCCCACTCCTACCACCACCCCCACCCCGCTTTTATTTTCAGACCCAAACAGTTGACGTAATTTTTGTGTAAGTTTTCCTCTTTGTTCACAAAGGATAATTAATTCCATTGGATAGTGAAGATTCTCTTTAGCTGACTCTTCATTCTTTGGAGAAAGCCAGGAAGAGAGTCATACTATGAGATTTTTTTTTTCAAAAGAGGAAAAACAACTATCTATGCTACAATCAAACACATATGAAGTGTTATGATAGTTACTGTTATCCTGTAAATGAAAGTACCATGGGCATTAGTTTTAATTCATGTTCCTAAAGGAATAGCCTTCTTCTCGGAGCCCTTTATGCCTAGAATCTCTATCTGATCCTTCACAAAAGATCACCAAGAAGGTGTATGCCCTTCTCTGCATGCTTAAACAAACACATGTACCCTGGCCACTTGATCCTGTGAAATGGACAGTGATGAGCAGTCTTGGAAACAGTTGCTAATCTCTCATCTGATAACTTAAAGATCATTAAGGAAACTATTGAAAAAATCAAGAATGAATATAATTAAAAAACAGGATCCATGCCTCTTTCATCACAATCCGAGAGGGATCTTAACCAAAAACTACTGTCACCTTAATCTTCACAAACTTGGTAGAAAAGAGCAGTGACTGTCAAAACAAAAACAAAACGATGGATTTTCATTGATCCTACTGACCTTCAATTTCAAGAATTGTACTGCTGATAGTGAAAAAGCAAAGATCAAAAAGGACAGCAAACATTTATAAAAATTAGTCATTTGCCATTACTTTTTTAAAAATTGCAGTACTCAAAGAACCTGATCTAAGATACATTTGTTCAGGAAAGGAAAAAAAATAGGAGAACTATTTTCAACTCTTTTACTTTTGTTGATACATTTGGAACTCCATTTGCATTTCTGATTCAGAGAACGTCACTTTCTAATGAGAATCTACAGAGACTGAGACTGGGTTGTAACTCTGCAACGAGGTTTATCTTGCAGAGGAATGCTGCAGCTCTCTCTCATTCAGTGGTTAGCTAGTTACCTACTTACCAGATGTTTATCTGGTTACCTGTGGATACCATTCACTACAATGGGGGCTTCCTAAGAAGAGCATCACAATTGGAGAGAGAGAGAGTGATGAAGATGGACTTGTTATTGAGACACCTGGGAAGAGTGGTCTAGTAGGAAGCCAGTCATCTGAGTCCCTTCTTCCTCTCATTTAGAATTCACTCTCTTCACTCTCTGTCCTCCCTCGTGTCCCCACAAACAAATCTTTTCATCATAACTTTAGGTATTCCAAATAACGTACATTGTAAGCTAAACCATCTAGGTTGTATAATTGAAGCCAATCTTGGTTTTGGGTTTTTTTTCCCCCTCCATGCTACACGTAAAAATAAGACACTTTATTTCATTTATTTAGACTCTATTACTTGTGTATTTGTCTTTCAGAAAACATTCTCAAATCAGAACTCACTGCCATCAATTTGATTCTGACTCATAGCGACCTATGAAGCAGGGTGGAACTTCCCCTGCGGATTTCCAAGACTATAATTCCTTAAGGAGTTAGAAAAATCATATCTTTTTCCTACAGAAAACATTCAACATGTGGTATGTTCACTAATCCATGATGGAAAAGCCAACACTTGCTCAACATTTAATTCTAGCTAATTTTTTTAAAAGTCAACTTTGTTTGAGATATGAAGGGATCTCTGTTATTCTTTTCCTCTCCCATGGCCTCTGTCTGGACCTCAATATATTTAAAAAAAACTAATCAGATCTAATTTTTGACATACACACTTCTATTCTATGAAATCAAGTACATGTATCTTAATGTCTTATTTTGTTTAAATACCAAGATAGAGAGATATTTCTTTTGAAGTGAACTTCTTAACATGGCAGGTGATTTTAGACAGACATACTATGAAGTTAAAGGTAGTAGGTAAATATTGGTTATGGAGTTGAGCTACTGTGTTTTTATTTTTTGCACATAAGAGTATTTTTATCTTATAACCAAATTCCTTATTGGACTCTATGGAGTGACCTGCAATTTCACTTCCCAGATGAGAATAGCTCAACTTTCAAAAATTAACTTACAAAATATGCAGCACAAAGCACTCTATATAATATAAGCAAATTTGAGCTATAACAAAGACTTCATTATGTAGGCCGATTTTAGAGGATTTTTAGCTCCAGGGGACATTAGAGATTTTGAGTACTTTTAAGCTATGTGGCATCACTGTCCTCAAATTTAATTTTCCAAGAATAATAGACCTGAAAAGAATTCACTAATTCACTTTTTTTCTAATTAGAGTAGGATTCTATTCCTTTGTTATAGACATTTATATTTAATCATATGAATGGATGATAAATACACCATTTCAAAAGCACTGCAGAACAAATCATCTGTTTCTTGCTTCTTCCCTCAACGCCTTACCTGAACTTAACACCATTTTTCCAAAATAAACAAGCTCCTCTTAGTATTGTTGTATCACTGTAATATCCTGCACATTGCAAAGGCCTCTCTACACACGTTCCTATTTCACTTTGTGTTTGGGAAAGGTCCAGGGCAGAGAAATAAGACAAAACATAACAGAGAAACAAGATAAAAACCTGAAAGCTCTCCCAGGACGCCTAGTGCAGACCCCTTCAAGTTGCACAATTCCCCTAACACTTCTCCAGAACCAGCTCGTTTCCTTGTAAATTGTTCAGCCATTGAGACTTCCATTCATTCCCTTGGGTCTCTACCTCTGGCTCCTTGATGTAGTTTAACACACTTTACTCTTCAAAAACTTCCCCTGACATTCAGCTCAAATGTTCTTTAGTCTCACTCACAATTAATACTCCCCAGGACTGACCTTTGTTGGAAGTACAATAAACCATCCCTTTCTCTCCTGAGGGCTAACACTCTTTACCCCCAGGATTCCTCCCCTAACTCTTAGATGTCAGTGAAAATATTAAAGTGCACTCAGTATACACATTTCATTTCAGCTCCACTCGTTGGTGGTAGCAGTCCTTAACCTTCAGTAACCAATTCGATTATTGATCCATTTGCTCAACAAATATTTTTTGAGCACCTACTGTGTACTCAGCATTATGTTAAGCTCTGAGCCTAAGGGGCATTGGCCCATCATCTAGCCTCATTTATACGACTTAAAATCTACAGTTGTTTGTCAGGCCACTGTAGTAATAGGCACAGCATGAAGAGCTTCCTTTCTTTTCTCCATAAAACTTGGGAATGTCTTTATATACTGAAGATTGTGTCTCAAGCTATGAATGGAAACTAGGCAATTTTTAATTCATTTGGCTCAAGGCTAAAGTGTTTTAAATATTTTATTCCAGTGGTCAGTAACGCCTCTGTTCTCTTGCCTGACTGTAAACAGCTGCAGTCTTTACACCCAAGATTTGAAGACGAATTGTTTAGTGCAAATTACATTATGAGGGAATAGAATTCAAAAAGAATTCTTTTTAAATCACCATCCTAATATCTCTGACTCTCTTTTTAATAATAGATGTAATTGAAATCCTCTAAGTGTGTTACTTAAACTAAATTTCTCAAAGTGAAGAAAGCACTACCCAGAGGAGATGACTCTGAATTGAAGGACACAGTTGAGGCACTTTGAGTAATTGTCAGGTGCAGTGGGGTCCATGACGAAATCGAGGAACTTCAAATGTAACAGAGCAAAGTACAATGCGGTCCTGGGTCATCCCCACCATAGGAAGCTCACCCGAGTCCATATTTGAAGTCATTGTGTCAATCCCTCCCATCTGTGATCTTCCTCTTTTTCACTCTCCCTCTCCTTTGCCAAGTATGATGCGCTTCTCCAGGGATTGCTGCTTCCTGATAACATGACCCAAGTACACAGGAGCAAGCCTCATTATCCTTGATTCTGAAGCTATGTTACCAATGTATTCTTGTCTTTGGATTCTTTGTCCTATGTCTTGGACAGTCACCTTAGAAAATGAAACTTAGCTCTCCTGGTTGTGAGATCCTTTTTCCAGGGTTAATCTCTTGGTTTTGCTCTTGACTTCAAGTTGTCTTATCCTCTATGACCCTCATCCCAAAAGTATTCCTGCTCCTTTAAAAAGATGTCTCAGCAACAAGCCCAGAGCTAATCCCATGATCTCCTGCTCTCCCAATCTGCTACTCCCTTCATGGTCCCTTTGGGTCTGTGGAAGCTCCACTTATAAAATAGTTACAACGAAACCTTTGTACGATCTTTAGCTATCTCCTTCCCTCATTTCTACCATAACAAGTTATATAGAATATAAGCTCTACATGTATTTTAACTCAGAATATCTGCTCAAGTTGAGAATTTAATCTTACATGTTTCCTTGACCATTCCAGTTACCACTAGCTTTATTGTAAGACAAACACCATTTGTTTTATTTGTGTGGTTACTTGGTGCTTACACTTTGCAGATTAACTTATCTCACTAAACTCAGTTTCTGCTTTCTATAAATGGAGATGGATTTACATCTTTAGGACTGTAGTGAAAACTAATTAAGATTCTTTGGGTAAGCTGCTTAGGGCCATGTTAGGAAAATTGGAGGCAGATAATTCAAAAATGTGAACTACATTGGTAGGCACCTAAATTCCTAAGAACAGTGGACTTACTAGTTCATCACCATATCCCTGGTCCCTAACACAGTGTTTGTACCTATAAGTCACTCAATAAATAATTGATGCACCAGTAAGGGAACAGAGAGTGGAGTTCTACAATGCTTCAAGTACTTAACTAAACACTGTGGATAGCTGTGACATATTTAGAAGGCCTACTGGTATAGTGGTTACTCACTGCTATGATCTGCATGGTCAGCAGTTTGAAACCAGTAGCAGCTCTTTGAGAGAAAGATTAGACTTTCTACTCCTAGTCCCAGTTAGTTTCAGAAATGCACAGTGGATCACTATAAGTCAGTCTTGACTTGATGGCCCTAAGAGTGGTTGAGATGGTGAGCAAGATAGAAAAGCCCTTGTTTATATGGAAACACTAATGAAAAAAATAAAGTAATGAATGATTGGGAGTCCTTGGAAGGTGTAAAAAAGTCAATATATTTGACACTGCTAATCAATGGATCAAAGGTCCTAGCCCACTCTGATGGACATCAGAAGAAAGACCTAATGGCCAGTTTCCCAAAATGTCAATCAGGGAACCTGTGTGGAACATCATCCCACTCTTACATATGCATAGGTCATTATGAATTGAAGTTGACTTGATGGCAACTGATCAACCTATCATGACAAATGCTTCAAAGAAGAGTACAGGACAGATGAAATCCTGAGCAAAGGAGGTGGAACTATACTGAGCAGTTGGAGAGCTTTTCCTTAGAGAAGAATCAGGCTGGAGAATATGCAGAAGCTAACTGAGTGTGTTAGTCTGTGTAGACTAGAGAAACAAATCCATAGAAACTTGTGAGATGGAGAAAGATTTCTCTAAATATACACCAAACTTAACTGCTTACTACATATGGTAAACACTGGAGGTCAACGAAAGCAGGTCAGTGGTTATACCCCGTAAGGGTTATCAGCCATCTACAGCAATCACTATATAATCTGCCCCACCTTAAATTATGCCCACTCCCTTCTAATAAAAGTAGATTGTTTTCCTGAAGGAGAACCCAAGGAGGTCAAGCCCACTCAAGGGTGACTAAAGTCAGACAGTTATATTGAGTTTCGGTTTGCCCCTGTCACATATATACCCCTAGTTACCCCCTTCCTATTACATGCATACCCCTAACTCATGCCCTTCCTGTCATTCATGTGCCTATTGTGCAGCCCCCTTCCTGTGACGTGTGTAGTTACTTATAATCATGCCCTGTGAGAATATATGGACCTTGGCCAGAATTAGCCCTTCTCCTGCCCTCTTTGCCTGCACTGTGCATGGATCTGGCTGTTGAGATCATGGCCATCCAGGAGGTAAGCATGCTATCATGAAATGTGTCTGACTTCTTTATTTTACCCTCTCTTCAATATCTCTTATTCTTCATGACTTCACTGTGTTCTTTACATATATAACCATACAGTTGCACTTACTGAACCTGTGATTAGTTGTAGAAGTCTGGTTTTCCCCAAAGAAACTCAGATGCATATAAGACAGTGTTTTATATAAAGGGTAATTGTACATTAAGAAAGCATGCCAACCTAATCCAGTCTAAGCCATAAGTCCGATATTAGCCCATATCTGTGATACCAATCTATAATGTCCTCTTCAGACTGACAAGACACATGCAATGAGACCTGCCAAATGCAGGATGATCTCAGGCTATGGGTAGACAATCTTTGGGTTCAGTGGCACTGTAAGCATCTCAGGGATGGCAGAGTTCTCTACATGACTTCTCCAGGTCCATGTTTCTGGTTGCCTCAGGGTAAATCCATATGGCTTTGTCTCAGGAATGTCTCACAGGGAGTAAGCCTTGTGTCTTGGTAGTAGAATATGTCTAAGGCAGTGAGTAGAGAGAGAGAGAATGTCTCCTTTCTCTAAGAAGGAAAATACAGGAGTTCCCAGAATTCTCCCACATAGAGGCATCATTGGCTATGATCTGACTGACAGATTAGACTGCCCCTTTGCTCTTAATCCTCTCAAATTCCAAATTGACACTGGATTATGTAACTATCACAATGAGAAAGGGTAGAGGTTCAATAAGAGGTTGAATTAGTGAAAGGCATGAGGCGTGAAGAGGGTTTCACTAGAGATCCAAGGGGGAGACCATCGTAGCACCTTTAACTGTTTTTTTGCATGCCATCTTAGATATGGTATCCAACTTTCTTGGTTGCCCAAACTCATTTCCACCCAGTAGCTCTGATGCTAAGAATCCTTGGTAGTATAGTGTTTGCATACTAGGTTTCTAATCATAAAGCTAGCAGTTCAAAATGACCAGCCTTTCCATGGGGAAAAGATGAAAATTATTTTCCAGTGAAGAGTTGCAGTCTCAGTCAGATTTGACTTGGTGGCTGGAAAAAAATATCTCTGATACTCCTCATAAAACATCTCCTTTCTATACTTACCTGGCAGGGGAGATACCATGATCAGGCAGGTGGTTTTCCCAGAGTGAGGTTTTCCCACTGCACTCCGGATGTGCTAACTCCTGAGATTTCTCCAAATGTGGGAAACTCGACTGCCTCATATGTGGTGGTGGGGGACTGCATCGCACTCTCCCCTGATTAAAAAAAATACTCTTTCTAATAAGAATAACACCCAAATGCATTACTTGTGCATCTTTACCTTATCTGGCCCTCCCTCCCTCACCAACATCATCTTCTATTGTACTCTTCATTTCCAATGCAATCTCCATAGAACTCTCCAATTATTGGTCTATGAATTTGTCTTTGCCAGGAAGGAGTCTTCTCTGTCTTATAGTACTGATGGTACTTTCTCTAACTCAGCTTTAAAGGAAGTCTCTGTTCAGAAGGACTTGGCTCAGACTGCACTGGGTGGGGATGCTTTCAGAAAGTCTCTATTCAAGACTGCTCTATTCAGTGCCTTGTCCTATCCCTCATCATATTTTTATGTTTACCACAGTCTATAATTATTGGATGAAATTTATTTTTAGGATTATAACCATCTCGCCAGCTCATCCACTAGAATATATTTTCCATGACAGAGGGAACAGACCGTATTTGTACTTTTTTTTTTAAAGTAAAAGGTCCTGGCCCAGTGTCTAGAACAGAGAAGGTACTCAATAAATATTTGCAGAAAGCTGAGTGCAATTTGGCTAGAAGACAAAGAAGGCTGAAAAGTGAGAATGGGTTATAACATGTAGAAACAATGTATTGGTGGATTTTCATGAAGGGCAATGGCATAATGCAGTAAAATAGAAATTGGTCCCCTTTTTTCTCATCTGGTTTTCTTTTTCTTTATCAATTTATCTTTCTTAAATAAAGACTCAAAAAGGAACATATCTTGCTTTAAAACATTGATGTCTATGCACCATGTCTATGCAACATATATATTTAAACTCTTAAAAGATATCAAAGAACCCTCATCACAAGTTCTGTGTTAACAAGGGAGGCATATATCTCACCTTGTTGAACTTTTTCAAAAGGAGGTGACTATAAGTTTCCAAGAAGAACCTCCATGCATGATGCTTTTTCACGGTGAATGCCACCTCCCAACCTGATCCATTTCCTGCCAAAGAACTAAGCAAACTTTTAGAGATATAATGCTTTTCTCAGGGTCTATCTCTGCCTCTCCATATCTCACCTCTCTAGCACAATGTCTGAGGGACCTTCAGAAAGTTTGTGGAAAAATGGAATGAAAAACTCATGACACTTTTCCATGACATTTTTAAGCCCCCTTGGTATATTCAATAGTCTTTATCAAGAACAATTCAAGACAACAATTCTTCTTTGGTCTTCCTTATTCATTGTCCAGTTTTCACATGCATATGAGGCACTTTAAAATATGATAGATTCAATCAGTCATACTTGAGTTCTCAGAGTGTAACAGTTTTGTTCTTTAACACTTTCAATTAGTTTTATTGGTATAGAATTCATATAACATATAACTTAATGGTTCAATTATATCAAGAAGAGTTGTATAATCATCACCACAAACAAATCAAGTATGTGCCACCCTCATTTAAACATAACATTCTATAAGTAACAAAATAGAAATACTCTATATTTATGTGAATACCTATACCATAATCCTATGAACATATTCCCGCACCAACGCCTCCCCTGCCATGCCTTTAGGTAATTTTTAATCAAGTTACTGTCTTTATACATCTATCTATCTTGAATTTTATATACAAAAAATCATACAAGAGAGACGATGAATCATGGATAAGACAAGATGGCAGCATCCAAGAAGCTGGAGGAGCTGGCGGAGAGACCATATGGCTTGGCCCTGATGGAGTCAGACCTCTGAAGCTGGGCAGCCACATGGAGACCTCTGCCAGCGATGAGTTGCTCCTGCTGTCCATGGACCCTGAGCCCTGGAAGCGAGGAGCCATCTGGAGACTCCTGCCAGCGCTGGGATTCTGCACCCACTGACCTGTGACTTCGTAAGTCGAAAGGAGACTTTATAGACTGATTTCGGGCATATGGGATAATATTGGACTTATGACTTTGAACTGGACAGGGCTCAATGTCCCGTTCCTCTTGTATATAAACCTTTTCCTTATATTTAAAAAAATTATACAAATAAAAACCAAGAAACAACTTCAATACTACAATTCAAGTTTTAAATGTTCCTTCAGTCAATTTTTTCAGCTACAGAAACACCAAACACATTCTTCCCTTTTGTTTCTCTAACTTCAAATATTTTTGCATTCAATTGTAGTATTTTATTTTCTCAAGCTGCCCTTTGAAATATTATGTACAGTCCTTTCTTTATTTCACCTTAAATTCTGTATATTTTTATGTAAGTTTCCAAAGCTTTTCTGGCATCCACATTAACCTTTTCTCTCATTTTTAATGATTATTTGCATTCTTCATGTATGATGTACTTGATTTCTTCCACAATTCATCTGGTCTTCAGGCATTAGATTTCCATATGTCAAATATATTTTTTGAGATGGTCTCTAGTGGTGCTGGTGATGAGAGGATCTACTCAAGTCTGTGGGCATATTTTAAATTTCTTTAGTTTCAACTGGAACTTGCATATGAGCAAGTTGATTTCCTGTTCTGTGGTAGACTCCATTATTAAGCCTAATGGTATTTAGTGTCTTTAACATCTCATTCCACAGATGCTGGTGATTTCATTCCTCAGTATTCCATATGGCAAAGTCTATGTGTAAACTCACTATTCATATATTGAAAACCATGTATTTGAAATGAAAAGATCATTTCTCTCACAAAATACTGTCATGAGATTGTGGTCCATAGTACCACTTTTATCTCCAGGACTATTTTTTTCCAACTACAGATCCTTCTTCTTTGTATACAACTTTTATATCCCAAACACCAGTAATTATCATTGTGTCTTGACTGCATATATGATCAAGGTCAGACTGAAGAAGTTGTCAAAATCTTCAGACTTCATTATTGACTTTATCCTATCACTGACAACACTGTGCTTCAGGCTTCATCTTGAAATAGTCATTTTGAGGATATATGTGGTACCACCACCCTTTAATGTGTCATTTCCAATATAATACATCACATGATTGTCCAATTAGACATGGCCAATACCAGTCTATTTCAGCTGACTACTGCTTAGGCTATAAACCTTTATGTGTTCCATTTCACTTTTAATAGCTTTTAATTTTCCTAGATTTGGGTTTTGCACATTCCACATTCTAACTACTAATGTATCAATGAATGTTAGCAACATTTTTTCTCTTTTTCTTCTGTGCCCCTGGAGTCTACCAGGTTTCAAAATTTACCCAATCTGTGTCATTAAGGCTGACTCTTCTTTGGAGAAGCAGTTCTTCCTCAGTTGCATTTTGAGTATCTTCTAACCTGAGGAGTTTATCTTCCCACAAGACATTTTCACTCTCACTGCCATCAAGCCCATTCTGACTGCTGGCAATGCTATGGAACAGGGTGCAAGAGCTCCCAAGTTTGTAACTCTGTAACAGAGTAGAGGGCCTTGTCTTTGTCCTGCAGAGCAGATCCTGGTTTCTAACTGTTGTCCTTGGGGTTAGCAGCCCAACACAGAACCACCGTGCTACCAGGGCTCCCTGGGTCCTCACTATCTTATTTCTTTTTCTTTCTTTTCTTTTTTGCAGAAGTGGACCACCACGTTCTTCTTCCCAGTCGGTCTTAGCCTGGAAGCTCCTGGGATACTTGTATACTGTGGGTGATCCTGCTGCTAAATCAATTACAGGTGGTTGGGCTCCCACGCTACGATACCATGGGTGGCCAATGGTGGCTCATAATCAGCACCTTTTACTCAAGAAGTCTTCATTGTGATTTTTCAGAAGAAAGACTTCCTAGAAGTAGTATTTCTCCAACTTCCTTTGATTAGTAACTTTAGTTTTCCCTATTTAAATAAAGGGCAGAAACACTCTATTAAAGATATTTATTGAAAAGGGGGCATGTGTAGGCTGCATGCATTTGAGAGAGAGAAATTGAAGGTCAGCAGCCTTTATTCCTAAAGAGCAGCCGAGGGCATTGCAGACCAGCCCTGGTGGCAGCGCTGAAGCGGTTTGCAAGGAACACCCCCAGTGTCTGGACAGGGAAAATATTTCATTCATGGTTTTGTAGATTTTTGCTAGTATGTAAGAAGATTAAAAGGGGGAAGTAACTGTTGGAATTTTAATTAGGTACTTCATCCCCCTCAATATGGAAGGAATTAATGTTGCATCAGTAACCAGATTATATATTTCTACTGTAACTTGTACTGACCTAAAAGCAGCCATCTGAGTTATAATTATTTCTGTCTTCTGTACACACATTCACTTGTTTTGGTTCATTAATCAAAACCACCTGGTAACATAAAACAAATTGAACAATTAAATAAGCGCTACAAACTCATATGCATTAAGACTGAAGCACATGTTACTTAAAGATGGTCTGGCCACACTGCCAGTATGCTGGGGGCACCTGGCCATGGGAATCCAACACCCACCATAGTCCCCATCAGCTGAGGCCTCCTTCATGCAAATAGAGCTCAATTTCTCCAGCAAGATAAAAGAAACGATGTCAGATAGCTTCAGAAGCTGATCTATCACAGAAAATGACAGGGCTAACATTATTTGCACTTCTTTGCATATGTATATATTTACCACTTCCAAAGAGCATGCATGTGTGCATGCGCGAGTTTGCCTGCATGTGTTTGTGTGTGTATGTCTGTGTAGTTGGGTCAGTCCAGGTAGACTAGAGGAACAAATTTCATAGACATGCATATGGATATAAGGAAAAGGTTTATATACAAGAGGAATGGGACATTGAGAAAGCATCCCAACCCAGTCCAGTTCAAAGTCATAAGTCTGATATTAACCCATACGCCCAATACCAATTTATAATGTCTCCTTCTGACTCACGAAGTCACAGGTCAGTGAGTGCTGAATCCCGGTACTGGCAGGGGTCTCCCCATGACTCCTCGCTTCCAGGGTTGAGGGTGAATCATCAGCATCCAGTGGTGGCAGAAGCAACTCATCGCTGTCAGGGGTCTCCATGTGGTCTCTCTAGCTTCACAGGTCTGGCTCCATCAGGGCAAAGTCATGTGGCTTCTCCCTCAGCTCATCAGACGCTGCCATCTTGTCTGTAATTCCTTGTCTCTGAGACTAACTCCCAACAACTGGGGAGATAGCTTCTCATCTTCACGAGGGAAATATTGCGAGATTTCCCAAAAGTCTCAGGAGAAAGCCATGCCCACATAGAGGCCTCATTGGCTACTCAATGGCTATCTCCAGATTAACAGGCTCCACCCCTACATCTCAATCATAAAATTAACATAAGCACATGACTGCCACAGTAATCCTGAAAATCACTCCACTACAGCGAGCACTTATTTATTCTTAACTAGGACACACAGAAGATGTAAATGATGCTATGTCTGATTCTGGTCACATGTTGCAATTATTTGAAAAATACTCAACAGAAGCATCCTATAGGTAAAATGCCATGAAAGCAAACATGTTTTTGGACTATCTACATTTTCTTCCCAAATCGCGAATTCCCTTCAGATCTGGCCAAACGATGCCAAATTTCCAACTGGCCTTGTGTTCACAAAAGCAATAATCTTGAAGGGAGTAAATGAGCTCCATGGAGCAGGTTCAAATGGACCGACGTGCAGTAGCAGCCAGGCAGACAAAGCCTGAGATCAGAGAAGTATGGATGGTATAGCCAATCTCCTTACTGTGAAATCTTATTTTACATAAAAACCATGACATCTGACTGTCCATTCTTAAGCTGCCACACCGGCTGAGAGTCTTATTTTCAGTCTTTGTGTCAAAATGCTTGTTATTTGAGTAAGGACAGACAGAAAGGACAAGCAAATTTCCTTTAGGTGCTCATGGGTTCCACTTACAGAGCTGGGACCTTCATCCCAAACCAGAGACCTGCCTGACCATGCTTGGAACATGTTACATGTCTCACCACGGACAAGCACAAAAATGATCAGATTGTCTGACACGTTTAAATATAGTGCTTAAAGGGGTCAAAAGTCTATGGTGTCCCCTAGTATGCTAGGGATTCTGAACTACCTTTATTGATATGTTGCATACTTTTTATTTCATTCACTTATTAACAAACGAGTATAACTTCCTACTGTGCCCTGCACTTGTCTAGGCACCAGAACCACAACAGTTTTTATTTAGATTCCATTGTTCTGGAGACCTTCCAGAGTCAAAGAGCCCCTTCAGGACAAGGCAGCACTGTCTCATGGCAACCCCAAGCCTCTAAATCTTTACAGGGGCAGGATGCCCCATCTTCCTCTCTCAGAGCAGCTCATGGACTTGAATCTCCAATCTGTCCCCTAGCAGGCAGCTGCTCAAACCACTGCTTCCCTGACGGAGTAGGGATGAGAAGAAATAAAAAGCATAGGATCTCATAAATAAAAATCAATGTCCCCTTAGACTTTACGGAACGAGAGGCGCCCAGCATCTCTATAAAAGAAAGAAAGTAGATAGCTCTATGAGGACACCACATGACAATAGATGCAGCATCAAGGAGGGGAAAGGTTGAGAAGTGAAGGGAAAGTTAGTTTTCCGCGGACCAGCCAGTGGCAGGGTTCTGAGGCTGGCCCACACCTCGGTGTGTTCAATCACCAGCAAGAACACAAGAGTCTGGAGCTGAGGGAGAAGAGGGAATAAGCAATGAGATCAGAAAGGAGCGAGCCTCGAGATCCGCCCTCTCCACCGCCCCCCCCCCCCACTCCACTCCTGCACATTTGTGCTTCCCAGAAAATGGCATGCCGCAAGATTCACCAGGACTTCTGGCTATGGACTTTGTAAGCTCTGCCATCCTGAGGTCTTCCCTATTTGTGCATTTTCTGAGTGGAGGGAGACCAAGCAAGAAAGCAAGGCAAAGAGTGGAGAGAGCCTGTGCAAAGCTCATGACAATGTGTGGGGGTTGGATTTTTCAGAACCCTCTGTCCTCCCCACCCCCTGCCTTAATTTCCCAAGAATATCTTGAGTGAGGGAACAGTTAAAAAATGTTTGATATTCTTGAAGGGGCCATCAAGAAATACTCATAGTAGGCATGCTGACTGGTCAGAATTTCTTTCTCCATAGTCTGTAAATAAGACTCTCTTGTAATGCCCCAAGTCTCCCACAAGTGAATCTTTTTCTTGCAAAGACAAGAACCTGACTTCTAGTAACAGAGGGAATTAAGGTGTGTTAGTCCAGGTAGACTAGAGGAACAAATTCCATAGACACGCATATGGATATAAGGAAAGGGTTTATATACAAAAGGAATGTGACACTAAGAAGGCATCCCAATCCAGACCAGTACAAAGTCATAAGTCCGATATTAACCCATATGCCCAAAATCAGTCTACAAAGTCTCCTTCCAACTCACGAAGTCACAGGTCAGTGGGTGCAGAATTCTGGCTCTGACAGGGGCCTCCCCATGGCTCCTCACTTTCAGGGCTCAGGGTCCATCAACAGTAGAAGCAACTCATCGCTGGCAGAGGTCTCCATGGGGCTGCTCCAGTTTCAGAGGTCTGGCTCCATCAGGGCAAAGCTGTGTGGTCTCTACACCAGCTCCTCCAGCTTCTCGGATGCTACCATCTTGTCTTTCCTGTGACTCATTGCCTCTGAGACTAATTCCCAACAACTGGGGAAGATAGCTTCTCATCTTCATGAGGGAAATATCGCGAGATTTCCCAAATGTATCAGGAGAAAGCCATGCCCACACAGAGGCCTCATTGGCTACTCAATGGCTATCTCCAGATTAACAGGCTAGACTGCACCCCTACACTTCAATCATAAAATTAACATAAACACATGACTGCCACATAAGGTTATGATACAGACTGCCTTTGGAAGCATTTGGGAGAGTAACATTAAAAGACAACTGTCTTGTCTCACTAAGACCAGAATCACAAATGACATCCCATCCTGAATCTGTCCGTAAGCCATGCAGGAAACCCTGTCAAAGAGGTCAGAGGGCAACTACCTTGAGTCACCTGTGCTTTAGAGTAATTCATAATGTGATTCTCAACCATAAATGCTTACATTGGTCTTTTATCTCTTGATGGTGGTGGTGAAAGGTACCTTCCAGTCAGATCCAACTCACAGTGACCCTATCTACAACAGAAAATACTTCCCTGTCCTGCACCACCCTCACAAATTTTCTTACATGTCTATACAGACAGATTCCATTTCCTAATATTCTCTCTTGGGATTGGGAAGTGGCTGTTTGATTCAGAACACCATCATCAGGTGATTAGACCTGCTAGTTTTGTCACTGGAGATAAGCAATTCAAGTGAAGACTTGTAGCTAGCACAGCTGTGGAAACATTCTGTGTAAACAAGGTCACCTAGGACCCACACTCTTTATGCCAATACACATCGCGATGGTTAGTCAGTCCAAGAGCCATCTCACTCTGGCCTTCGTCCAGCCCAGTGATGAATCCGTTCATCAAAATCACTGTGAGGTGAATGTTGTAAGACCTTGACTGGGGTATTCCTTAAATTATAAGAAATGGAACACTTTATAATGTATTTTCAAGTTGAACTTCACTTATCCTCTTAACACCCAAAGAAGGTTTATGAACCAAATGCACACTGAGAAATATTTTTCAAAGAACCAGTTAAGGCTTAGATAGAAAGCATCAAAGTGGTGGATTGTGGGATACTCCCAATTCTATCTAAAATAGTTTTCTGAATTTAAAGTTTATAGTCCTTATTTCCTCAAGGGTGGATGAGGTGGGGGGGAGGAGAAAACCTAAAGTAGTGGAAATGGGATGCAGTAAAATGCTAGGATTTCATCCAACTATTGCTTGGAAATGAAAATTCCCTAATGGGAATAGGTCTTTGAAATGGGACATCTGGGTTTTGCTAAGTGGGTAATTAAAAGTTTGAAATCTTGCCTGGAAAATGGGACAAAATCTCAAATTACCAAGAGAGGTGAGACATTCCCCACTGCCTTTATCATTGGAATGGCAGGAGGCCAGTCTCTAACAAAGCAACGCATGTAATGTGTGAAGTTTTAAACCACCCAAGGACAAAGGGGACTTTGAAATCTGATTTCCAGGGGATATTTTTCGGAAAACATGTCATTCTTCCCATCGCTACTAAAACATCATGTGTTCCAAACTCCAATGTGAAGTCACTAAAGCTCAGCCCGGTATACAGGGACGTTCTCTGCTCTTTGACTGAGTTCTAGGCCTTCCAGGAGATTGGCCTGGCATCAGTTCAAAATAGAAGTCACCTCTACTGGTTGATCTGCATCCCCTCCTACAGCCTGAAGATAATCCGCCCCAAGCTCGTCAACAGTTGCTATTGAGTAAACTCAACTGGCTCTTGGTAGCCTCATGTGTGTCAGGGAAGAGCTGCAAACAACAGGGTTTCCAAAGAACAGATAGCCGGGTCCTTCTTCAGTGACACTTCTGGATAGACTCAAGCTACCAACCTTTGTCATAGCCCTATTTGAACCATACCTGGCCTCCAGAAGAACCTGGGAGACCTCAAGTTCGAGCACAGGTTAAAATAAGGAACCAAGATGAGAGCAGGTTTAAGAAACAGAATTTGGGAAAGAGCCCTGATGGGCTCATGGTTACATGGTAAGTTGTTAACCACATGGCTGGCAGCTCAAATCCATCTCTTACTGGGGAAGGGAGGCAGGGAGAAGAAGCAACACTTGAAATACAGGCTCAGAAACTCCTCGCGGACCGTTTTACTCTGTCCCATAGGATTGTTATGAGTCGGAATTGACTGGAGAGTGAGATTGGAGTTTTCCAAAGCCAGCATTTATAAGACTCCTCCTCCTATTATATATGACTTGCTTAAATTTTTCTGTGACTCCATTTTTGTTTTAAGAGCATTAAGTTGAAGGACGAGCAATGGCAGATATAGGAGAATACTTAAGAAAAATTGTTCCGGCCCCACCATGTTACAGGATATGTCTCATAGTAATGACTTTCTACTCAGCAGGTTAGCCCAACCACTGGGACAGTTTATAACATCATCTGACAGTTGACATGAGTATCGTTGGGGTCTTGCGATCACAGGCCTCCAGGAGGCTCAGGTGAATTGTAGTTCAAAGCTTGAAATATTTCACTCGTTACACAGTTTTCGGAAATGTACTGCAAAGTACAATATTGTGGTAGGAATCTGAACATTGCACCATTTTAAGAAAATGTTTAGTTGGTTAGTAAGTGTAAATTAGTTTAATTTGGCAACCAAAGTAAGAATTTCCTGAGGCTAGGCGCTAATGCACAACATTAGTGCTTCACAATTAGAAGTCAGACATGTTCAGTATTATGTCCTAATGTTTTAAGGCTTCTCTTAGGGGGATAGATGTATATATTAGACAATCAAATTTATTTCATCTGTATAGTAAATTAAAGGATTAGTTTTTTCTGTTCACGCTACACAAAAAGACATGCACATAGCCTGGAAGAGTAGATTATAAACAAGTCAAGAATGATTCCAAGTTTGTTTTTCCCTTTCCAAGTTTGATCTTGTCCATTATATTTTTAGTGACCTTGAGTAACATGCTGAAGCTACATGGACTTGAGTATTTCCTTCTACAGACCTGATTTCGTAGCCATCTGTCTTTTTTTTTTCTGGGGGGTGGGGGGCACCACTGCTCTCCGGCGGTGGGAGTAGGAGGCCCAGCCCCACTGCTGGTATTGAACCTACGTCCTAGTGGGCCGCAGTCCCGTGCACAACCACTACGCCACCGGCGCTCAGCCCGCCATCTGTCTTTAAAGGGAACATCACAAGGCTCTATGTCAATAGCAGAGAGATGGTGACAATTGAGTTAAGAGTGTTGATGGGAACAAGATGGTATTCCTTTTGTAATTCTCTCTTAATTCCTGGGTCACTGTTTCCGTAATTGCCTTAAACGCAGCCTTCACCAGAGTTGAGAGCAAAAATAGAGACTTTATACTTCTTAAAGCCCTAATTTAAGAATCTTGACGTTATCAAATTTAACAATCACCAAATTGGTTTTTAGGATAAGATGAAACATCATTGTATGACTGGAATAAAACACTGTGAGCCATCAGTGGGTACTTTAATTTTTTAATTGGGAAAGTGTGTTATTCCAGGTAGACTAGAGAAACAAATTCATAAACACGCATATGTATATAAGGGAGAGGTTTATATACAAGAGGAATGGAACATTGAGAAAGCACCCCAACCCAGTCCAGTCCAAGTGCATAAGTCCAATATTACCTCATATGTCCCATACCAGTCTATAAAGTCTCCTCCATTGCACGAAGCATGTGCAATGATACCAGGACAATCACAGGCCAGTGGGTGCAGAGTCTTGTGCATCCAGTGGTGGTAGAAGCATCTCAGCACTGACAAGGGCCTCTCTGGGGCTTCTCAAGTATCTTAGCATTGGTAGGGTTCTCCGTGTGACTTTTCTGGTTTCAGAGGTCTGGTTCAATCAGGGTAAACCCATGTAACTTTTCCTCCGGGAAGTATCACAGGGAGCCCACCTTGTGTCTTGTCAGTAGAGCATCTCCAAGAAACTGAGCCTCTCACCTCCTTGGGAGAAATATCCCAGTATTTCCCAGGATTCCCAGAGAAAGCCAAGTCTGCACAGAGATCTCATTGGCCATCTCCAGACTGACAAGGCTAGCCCCCACCCCTACACTCCCAATCATGAAATTGACACCAAAGTACATGAGTGCCACCAGCAGAGTGTCTTCTGCCTTCTTGCAAGTTTTGGTGGCCATCTGAGCTACTCTTGCATAACCTCTCGGGTGCTAAATGTCTTTAAAATCTCTATTTCTACAATTATTAATTTTATAATAAGATAAAAACAGTGCTACTTTTTTCTATCTATTAAAGGTTACAAAAATGAGATAATAGTGTTCATTTTTTAAGAAAAGATACAAAAACATCATAACTTCTGAACAGGTGTTAAGAATTAACCTAACAAGATCCTGACCATGTCATCTTTAATAAGCATTACAATAAATGAAACAAGATGGAACTCAGAACACCAAAGCTCACTGCTTTCAGGTTGATTCTGACCCATGGAAGCCCAAGAACAATGCAAGAGGAAGAAAAAAAAATGAAACAATAGCAAAAAGACAGTAATTTCTCACCTAAGACTTAATATTGTTATTCTTTTGATTTTTCAGAGACTTACAATTTGAGCCATGGTATAGAATGCAAAGAAAATACAAGTAAACGTTAAAAGTGCCCACTGCCCACCTCACCATGGCTGTTACAATAAATAAAGTAATCATGAAATATCAAAGCATGAAATACATTCCTTGCTGAATGAAGTTCCCATCTGTGTGATTCTGTAACCCTACTAAGTTATTTCTAGTAAACCTTGACTGTGTTCAATACTCCCAAAACTCTAACATCAAACACTGTGGTGATAGAAATGCCGAAATCTAGATGTGGTTCTTCTTTATAGGTTTATCACACAATTTCAAATCCTCAAGGAAATTCAAAAGAAATGCTAGAACCCAATTACCCCTCATCATGTGTGGGCAGCCTTGGCTTTTTCTCTTTCTTTATTCATGAGAGTCTCGCAGATATACCCGAGGCACTAACTTGCTGGAGCCTCTAGCTGACTGTGTAAGCAAGAGGTCCGGGATGCCTGCAGAGGGCCCCAGGGAGGTCTCTCCAGAAGAGTTTGCCTAAATTCACAAATTCTCTCTTGTGCTTCAGTAAATATCAGGAAGGGGTAAACATGAAGAACAAAAGAAAGTCACCTGCAAGGTAAAAGCATGTTAATGAGAAAAAAATAGACTGAAATTAAGAAGGGAGAAGAGCTCTCCTAAATATCAAGGGGTGGGAGGTTGGGTGGAGAACTTACTAATAATAAACCCAATAGATTAAAGTATTGAATGCTTTTAAAAAGAATACAAACAATGATCTCAAAACCATTTAAAAATGGATTTTTTGTAGGAAAAAACAAACCCTGAGCTTCAAAGAAACCAAGGTTACTACAGCTCCTAGAAGGGAAAAAAAAGCTATTGATTATGTACATAGTTTTATAATTTAGCATTTTCTAGAATATCATCTTAAAATGAAAACTAATACTTACTATGTAGTTTCTTATTATTTGCCAGTCAGCAATCTAAGCACGGTAAATACATTGATCATTGTATTCTCAAAACAACCCTGGGACCTCATTACCATTTGTTATCTCTACTTTACAGAGAGTTAAATGGCACAGGTAGCTTAATGTTTGACTATTTTTTTATTAAAAGATCATTTTATTAAAAGATCATATTGGGGGCTCATAGAACTCTTATTAAAATTTATCAATTGTATCCAGCATATTTGTACATATGTTGTCATCATCATTCTAGACAATTATTTTGAGCCCCTGGTATCAGCTCCTCTTTTCTCCCTCTCCCACCCTCACCCCCTACCCTCATGACCTCTTGACTATAAATGATGATTTTCATATCTTACACCAACCGCTGCCTCCCTTCCCCCATAGTTTCTGTTGTGCTTCCTCCTGGAGGGAGTGTGTGGTTATGTGTCATTCATGATCAGTTTCCCTTTCCCCCCCACTCCCCTACGCCTCCCTTTTCCGGTATAGCTATCCCCATTCCTGCTCCTGGATTTCATGAGCCTTGAGCTCTTATCTCTTATCTATACCTGTGTACATGCTCCGGTCTAGTCTGAAGTGAGAAGCAGCACTGGGGTCATGATAGTGGGGGATGAGGAACCAGAAGAATATTGTTTCACTGGTGCTTTCCTCCCATTGAAGTACTAACCAGGCCCAACCCTGCTTTGCTTCCAAGATCAGATGAGATCGGGTGTGTTCAGGGTGCTATGACCATAGACAATAGGTGTTTTACTATGGCCTAGTTCAGTTCACATCCCTTCCCCAAGACCCCTCTGGAGGGGGATGTTTCATTGTCTACAGATGGGCTTTGGGTCTCTGCTCCAACCTCCTCATTCTCAATAACGTTTTTTCATAGTTTCTTTGTTTATTTGCTATGGGTCTTCTGATGCCTGTTACCCAGTCCTGATGACACCTCATATTCACACAGGCTGGTGTGCTTCTTCCATGTGGACTTGTTATTTCGCTGCTGGAAGGCTGCTTGTTTTACTTCAAGCCTTTAAGATCCCAGCTGCTATATCTTTTAATACCCAGGCACAGCCTACCTTCTTCACCACATTTGCTTATCCACCCACTTTTGGCTTCAATGATTTACCAAGAGGATGAGCATCACAGAATGACAGAACTAAGTGTTCTTGTATTGAGCAGAGGATTGAAAGTATGAGCAAGATATAAGCAGAGGCTTGAAGTCCATCCACTACTTCAGTCTATTGTAATATACATGTACATAGGTCAATACCTCTATTTTATGGATTTATGTATTTATATATGGACATACCTATGCTTATAATTTTATCTATAGCTTTGCTTCACAGATAATTTCTTTGTTGTTTCCTTTTACTTTCCTCCCTCCCCACCATCACATTCACCCTAATTCTTCCTCATAGTACTTCCTCTCAGCTAGACTGCTGTTGATCCAACAGAATCAATCCAATAGAATCTCTATATCCTCCTTGTTGTTGATTTTAACTCCCTAGTTGTCCCCCTGTCTATTGGGTTGTTTGTGCACCCTTCCCCTACCCCCACTCCCCCCAAGTCCTATTGATCCCATTATTTTCTCCTTGAGCTAGCTTCCCCTGCCTGTTTTATGTAAGTAGGCAAACCAACAATGGCATAGAACCAACAGAAAGCAAAAGATTGAAAAAAATAGAAGGGAAAAAAGAGAATATATATGTGTGTGTATGTATGTATGTATATATATATATATATATATATATATATATATATAATTCCAGGTCTGTCTGCTGACCTTTATGACTATCTTCCCATTGGTTTTGTGGACCTATCCCTCCTAGCCTGGAGTCTATTTGGGGGAGCTCTTTAGGGACTTTGTGGCTTAGCTTTGCTCCAGTTGCTGTTATGTTCCCTTCTTGATTTGCCCCACCACAGGGGGTTCAGATCCCACTACCACCCTGCCATGTGTCCCCCGTATTGTACTCTCTCTCACAGTATGCTCCAGTAAAGGTCTAATATGTCATGAGCTGTTGTCAGTGCTATAGCTCTATCTGTGCTTTAGCAGCTTTCTAGTGGAAAGGCTCAACGACTAGTCAAAAGGTTGGTGGTTCCAATCCACCCAGAGGAACCTCCCGAGACACACTCTCTTAGCTGTCAAATGGCCACAACTCACCTGGAAAACCTGCCTCAGACACAGGGAGTTGCCATGAGTTGATATGGACTCAGTGGCAACTAAGACAAAAAACAACAGAAGAAGAGAAGAAGTCAACCCACATTAAATTACTTAGTAGCTCCAAGATTCAAATTAAGATGTCTAGCCCTTCACAGCCCCACAAAATGTGTGGTATGATCAGCAAAATGGACAGCTGGGTTTCAAACATCAAGTTATGGAGCTAATTTATTCTTTGGTCTTGTCACCTTGGACTTGTTCAAATTGAGACAAAAGTCTGGACTAAGTGGACCTTCTTATCGTCTTTGCAGTGCCCCAGGTTTGTCTTTTGAGCTATTGCTCTCTAAAGTCCCCCTCCAATATTCTTTGACAACCAGAGCTCTGATTACTTGTTTGTTTGTTTGCTTTCCTGCCTTTTCACTCACTAAGCCTGGAGAGAGTTGTAAAAATGATTTCATAAACTTATTTCAATGAAGGCAATGGGCTAGTCTGAGTAAACTAGGGAAACAAATATGTATAAGAAACTCAGATGTATAAGAGAAGGTTTTATATTAAGGCTAAGTATGTATTAAGAAAGCATCTGAACCCAGTACTGTCCAAGCCCACAAGCCAACATTAGTCCATATGTCCAACACTGATCTATAAATCCTCTTCAATCTCACAAAATGCACACAATGATGCTGACTACAGGAAGAAAACCGAATCAGTGAGCGTGTAAGCATCTCCGTGCTGGCAGGGGTCCATGAAGTTGCTCCAGCACCCAGGGCTGCTTCAGGGTAGATCCATATGGCTTCTCCTCAGGGAGGTCTTACAGGAAGTGAGCCTTGCCAGCTGAAGCAGGGAACTGGCTACCAGCAGCTACACCCTGGTCTGACCACCAGAAAGCAAGAGACCCGAGAACTGGAAAGGTGAGGCTCACTAAGCCATTTACCTCTCCACTCTTCTATTAATCCCTCATGTGTTCATCAGCCAAGTTGGTAAGAAAAGCCTTAACCATTTCAGCAAGGGATCACAAAGTCCTAGGAGACAGTCGATCCACAATAACTAGCTATTGAATGGCATTGAAGGAATGTTAAGCAACTTGTCTTTCCCCAAAGTAGACCATAGGCATACTTAAGCACCACAGCGAATGGATTTCAACCTCTATCTAAATCTAAACTCGCTGCTGTTGAGTGGAGGTCAACTCATAGATGGTGTAGTGGGTGACTCACTGGCCTGCCTACCACCTGGCCAGCTGTTTGAAATCACCCGCCACTCCCCAGGAGAAAGGTGAGGCTTCCTACTCCCTTCGATAGTCACAGCCTCAGAAACCCACAGAGGTAGTTCTATCCTCGTTCTACAGCTACAGAGTGGCGACGAGTATGCTGGACCCTATAGGACAGAAGAGGACTCCCTCTGGTTGTCGGAGGCTAACTCCTTACAGAGTAGCAAGCCTCATCTTTCTCCAGCGAAGTCTGATGAGCTCCGCTGAAGACATGGTGGTTAGCAGCAGCGCAACACACAATACAAGACACCAAGACTCTTTAAAACTTTCAAAGCTGCATTTGGCTGTTGTGTCACAGAATAACGAATTTCAGTGTCAGGTCGTATGTATGCTTTGCCAAGCCTTTGAGCTTATCTACCAGTACTCAATTAGCTGCAATTATTTTAAGGGAGACAAGAAAGGGATGCGTATGATTTGGCAGTGGAAGCCCATGATCTACGTGGTCAGTGCTCAGACACCACCAACATCTTGGAGTGACAATGACTGAACTTTCCACTCCTGTGAACAGTGACAGTCTCAGAAACCCACAGGGAGTCTCTAAGAGTCCGATGCACTCGATGGCAGTCAGTTTGGGGTACAGTTCTTGCAGGAGACTCCAACAAAAATTTCAGGTGTTCTTTGACTGAGGAAGAGTGGAGGCAGTGTCTGGGCAGGAGGGGTGGGGGACGCTGAGGGGCAGGAAAGGCAACGCTAAATGCTGGCCTTTCAACACCGCAGCCTCCCTGCAAGCAGCCAGCCAGCTCAGCAGGGAACATCTGGCTGTGGCTTCCAAGTGAAGGAGAATCTTTCTTCCAACGCAAAAATAGTGATGAAGGGTCATCCTGGACTGGGAATCAAATTGAATTTTTACCACGCCAGCATTGGATGGCTTTGAAAACTATTCCCCCTCTGCATATGTATGGGGTGGTGGGGGAAGAAAGAAAGAGAAGCAGAAATACACTCCCAAAGAATTAAAAGCATATTGGAAAATGCTTGCAATAACAATTTTAATTGTTTGATTTAAAATATTTTTTAATTAAAAATGCCCAATTTCAAATTCCGTTGTATTAGGTTGAACCGTCTTTGTATGGTTTGGTGGTCAAGTAGAGGTATTTGCATATGGTTCTGAGGGAAAGATAGCAAGTGGCGCTAAATCACAACAATAACACGCACAGGCTTATCAAATGCTTTTATGTGGAGTAAGTCACCAACGCCTCCATACTACTCTCCTCTCACAGAAGAGAAAATGGAGACCCAATGAGAGCAAGTGACGTTCCCCAGCCACACTCCAGCTGACTGATGAGCGGGGCCTCCTTTAACTACATCTCGCACCTTCCCTGGGAAAGATCCTGACTTGGCAAATGGTTTTGAACATGCTGCCAACTATGGGAAAGGATCCCGTAGTTTTCAGGGGAGAGGATCGCCACCTTTTCTTGCGTAACTCTGAGCCTAGATGCAACTCGCTCGAAGAGGTCTTGAAAGTGTTTTCTGTGGTGTAAGCTTGATCAAAGTGGGTGGGGCTTTAAGAGATACGACAAGGGGGGATGGCAGACATCAAACTGAGATGTATTTCTTTCTCTAAGAGACCCTCTTGGGCTTCTAGGTGCAAGGTTAACACCCCCCGCCCCCCCTGGCTGTACAGGAAGAGCCGCTCTTCTCCGCACACTGAGGGACCGTCTCCACTGGAGGGCAGGGGATGTGACCCCTGTCCTATATAATAAGTCGTAGGACAGCCTAAGGGAAAAACAGACGTGCAAAGCAACAGACTCGGCCCCCTCCCACCCACCTACTGATTCAGAACTCCTGGGCAGCCCTCAAACTGATTTTGACAAAGCCCACAGTACGCGGCAGGAGGCAGCAGGGCTGGCCAAGAGGAGTGGCAGGAAAGGTGACGAAGATGCTTGACAAGACCGATGGACACCGGGACTGACAGCAACCAGGGGTTCTACCGGAAGAACAACTACGAAGCTGGCCTAGGTCAGGCTGTCTGTCCTGGTATTCACGGGGTCACGGGGAGTCAGAGCCCACCTAAGAGAACTAACAACAACATCTAGAGGGTCCGTCGTGGGGTAATGGGCCCACACAGGGCTGTGATCTTCATGACGGCAGTGGGGAACTACCAGCAGCTTCGCAAGAGAAAGACCAGGCTGTCTACTCCCCAAAGCGGTTAACGGTCTCTGCAGGAGAAAGGCTGTGCTTCTCCTCCCATAACAGTTAGAGTCTCCACGGGAGGAAAGCCTGGACTTCCTACTTCCCTAACAGGGTCTCCGCAGGAGAAAGACTGGACTGTCTATTCCCATAAGCTGTTATGATCTCCGCAGGAGAAAGCCTGGAATTTCTACTCCCAGAACAGTAACGGCCTCGGAAAGCCACAAGGACAAGGGGTCACTTTGAGCCGGCGGCAAGTGGATGGCAGTGCGTTTGGTTTCCAACATCAATCGCTTCGTTGGACGCACACCGATGCTGGAAAACAGCCCCGCGGTACTGAGAGTTCGTGGATGTGGCTGGGAACTCAAGGGTCGAAGCCATCTCCTCAGCGGTCTCGGGAAGCGAGTCTTCCGAGGAGCCAGCCGCTGATAGCCTTTGAGCGCAGTTCTACTCTGACACGCGTGACAGGCTCGCTGGCAAGGGGCTGCCAGTGAGAGGGTGAGAAACAGAGTTTCGGGGGAAATGAGAAGTCGTGCCAGCGCCGAAGAAGGCTAAACGCAGCCCCGAGGGTGCCATGCTGACTAAGTGCTGCGTTCCAACCCACAGGTGGACAGCTCGACCATCTGTAAGGAACCCAGCCCCAAACGGAACAAGCCTGTCTCTGGGGACCGAGCTCCGACGCACAGGGGCACCCCCACCCCCAACTCTAAGGAATGCACATGACCCTGAAGCCAACAGGGGAGCAGGCAATGCCAGGGGGCCCTATCAAACCCAGACTCTGCTGAATTTCACCTTTCCAGATGAAAAAGTGAAGTTTCCCGCCCGCTGAGAGTGGATGCGATGGAAATAGAAATATGAACAATAACATCAACTCATGCCCATTGAAGACTCACCACCAGTAGTGCCTGAGCACCCTACTTAGATTTAGTGTTGTTGTTGTTTTTTTTCATTTAACTCCACGGAACGACCCTAACAAGCAGCTGTTTGACACATTAAAACGAGCCCGAATGAGGTTAATTAGCAGGTGGGTTAAATAACTTCCCATTTTCTGCACCTCCAGCAAGGCATGGCATTCAGTTCAAAGTGAGGCGGTCTCATTCATTCCATGCCGCCGTCCACTGCATTTCACGGCACTGGGAACACGGACTATCTTCCCTTCCCGGCACGGAAACGCCCCTGTTCTTCAAACACGCTTCAATCACAACACTGTAGCCCTTGCAACAAGAAGAGAGGGAAAAAGGGTGTACACGTCCTTTGCAAAGCCACCCCCACTCACCCCCACCCCCTCCAAAGCCAAAAACCAAAGGATTTAGGAACCCGTATCCATCAGAGAACAAAGGATTTACCGCCACCTCGTGGATAAAGGACCACATTTCTTTCAAAAGAGTTGCGCGAAGAGCCTGGTAGGGAAAACAGACCCTGTTCCCCACAAATCAGCACAAAGCCAGCAAGCCCAGCTCTGCAAAGAGATTTGGTTGGAGCCACGCTCAGATGTATCTCTCTTAGTTAAAGACCCTAGCCCGTGCCGTGAGTCGTGTGTGCCACGGTCTACATTGAAGGGGTATCAGAAGGAGCATGGCCACCAAGAAACTGCGAAATTGTACCCTGAAGCTGCAACTGCCCCAAGCACTGCTCCCAAATGCCAGCGCTCTCCCTGGGCCGCTTCCCCCGTTTGTAAATGCAGAGAACGTCCTCAGACTCCTCTGGGCTGCTGGTAGGAATAGCAAAGAAGGGTTATGCCTGTAAATAGGAAATGGTAAGCAGGCTTTATGCAACAAGCCCAGTCTGTGCTCTGGGGCTTGGTAAAGTGAGAACACCTTTCATTCTCTGCACACCTTTCTGAGGAAAGCCATGGAAGAGGGGAGTGAAGACTGGGAGCACCGAGAATGAGACGCTTGGCCTTAGGGTCTGTTTCATTTCTGGATGATCAGCTGTACTAGGTTCAATCGGATCCTCCATCGAGGCCCACCAAGAAAAGGGGTCCTTGTACCCTTTGGCATATATGCCAACTTCCTTAATTCCTTGATGATCCCTCTAACAGTGAAAGCTGAAATCTGAACCACCTTGAGGAGCACGTGTTCAGGGTACAAAGGACATGTGTTCAGGGTACAAAGCAATGGGACTCCAGGTTCACCCCCATTCCAGAGACCCTGGGTGAAACAAAGGAAGGTCTGTTTACTGAAGCCAGAGCACATGCTATGGCGAGAATCCATCTCCAAAAGTGGGGCACCCTCCATTCCTTCTCCCACAAGGGCCTAGCCAGGGACCCTTTCTCTATTGCTGCATGGGGGTCCCCATGGAGACTGGATTTGGAAGGGGCACATGCAGAGAAACTGTGCTCTCCAGGGGAGCATGCACTGATCACAATTCCACCTCGTGCCCACCTGAAAGAGATGCTCCTCACAAGCCCTCCAGGTGAGAGTGATCAACTTTGGCCCCAGGGCTTTAAGATATTTATGTCTTCGAAACAGAATTATTTGGAGAAAGGAAAAGAGGCCGTGTAAACATCCAGAGCAGTTGTGGCCAGTTCCTTCTTCTGGACAACCCTCGCCAGCTCAGGAATGAGAGACTCTTTGGGGCCTTTGCAGGCAAACCCACAGCCTGCAAAGTCAACTCTAACACACAGTCACCATAGAATCCGAAAGTGTAGTACTACACTATTTGATTTTTGAGGTTGTGACTCTTTTAAAAAATTATTTATGAATCATTTTTCTGGGTGGGGCGACTCTTACAAATCTTATAACAATCCATCACTCAGTTGTATTAAGCACACTTGTACATATGTTGCCATCAACCTTTCCCAAACATTTTCTTTCTACTTGAGCCTTTGGTATCAGCTCCTCTTTTTTATCCTCCCTGACTCACCCTCACACTCCTCAATCTTTGATCAATTATTGTTGTTATTTCATGTCTTTCACAGTCCGTTTTCTCTGTTTTCCCACATTTCTGTTATTTCTCCCCCTGGGTAGACTATATTCAACATTATGATGAAGTCTCCTTTTGCCCTTCCACACACACATCAACCCCCTACTCTCAAGAGGTCGCTACTCCCACTTCTGTTCCTGAGGTTTTATCTGTACTGAATTCCATGTATTGAGAGCTCTGATCTGTACCAATGTGTGCTCTCCAATCCAGCTGGATCTTTAAGGTAGAACTGGGTCATGGTACTGGGGTTGGTGGTGGGAATTCAGAAACTAGAGAAACTATGTGTGCTTCGTCGGAACTATATTGTACCCTGGCTGAGCTGCCCCTTCCTTGTAACCCGACTGTCTACAGATGAGCTTTGGGTCTCTACTCTGACCCTGATCTTTTGCATGGATATGGTTCTTGGTTTTGAATTTTTTGAACCCTGATCCCATGGACACCTCATCATCCCACAGGCTGGTGTGTTTCTTCCATGTGGGCTTATTTGCTTCTCTGCTAGATGGCCACTTGTTTAGCATCAAGCTTTTAAGATATCAGACACTATATCTTTGGATAGCCAGGCACCGTCTGCTTTCTTCACCGCATTTGTTTATGCACACATTTTGTTTTCAGTGGTCCTGTAGGGCAAGTCAGCACCAGATCAAAGAGTGTCAGGTTATCAGAACAAAGTCTTCCTGTGTTTAGGATGGCCTTGAGTAGAGGCCCAAAGTCTGTTTGCTAGCTTAATACAGAGCATAAATATATGCACATTGGCCTATATAGTTTCTTTTTAAATTGATGTATTTGTATATGCATGCCTATAGCTATGCCTCTATGAATAGCTTTTGTATCCTATTTCTTTCCTCTATTTCCTTTTCCCTTCTTCTGTCCCACCATCATGCTCACCCTCACTGGCTCTGAGTAATTCTTGCTGAATACATTGCCCTTAATTAAACCTCACCCAGCATTATGTGCCCTCCTCCCCATCAATTTTAGATCACTTGTTCACTTACCCCTGAGTTGGTTGGCTTCCTGCGCCCCGTCCCTGTTCCTTCCTCTCCCATGTTCCCCAGGACCACCAGTCCCATTTGTTTTCTAATCAGCATTCCTTGTCCTGCTTATCTTATATAAATAGACATAGAGGGAAAGGAAGAAAAAAGAGAGAGAGATAGTTGAGCTTTGTCTGCTGACCCTATGAATGTCTTCCAAATGGGTCTGATGAGGTGGCAGGCCTATCCCTCCAGTCAGATGTCTATTTTCATGATTTCTTGGGGCCTTTGTTACTCTGCTGTCCTGCTGCACTCCCTGCATGCTTCTCCCCACTCTCTCCAATGTCTCAGTGCTGGGAATTCCCTGTAGTGCTCTGGGTCGGTGAGAGAATGCTGTGTCTGGTGGCGAGGTCTGCCTGATGGTCTTCTCTGTGCCGTGGCTGCGCACGCAAGAATGAGGTCCCCCGGGGCTCGCTGGGCCATGATGAGGTCCTCTCTCTGTCTCTTTCCCTCTTAGTTTGCACCCATGTGGTCTGGACAGACCCACCACTGTCCCCGAGCTGCTTCTTCAGTGAGGCTGTAAATCTCAATGGGAGCAGCTGCACACAAGAGCGGACAGCCTCCCTCTCATCTCCTCCTCAGAGCACATCTCTGCTATCTTCCCCATCCATGACCCACTCCTCCCCTAGCCCCCAAATCTAGTGTCTGGTTCTGCCATTCAGTCATGATGGATGCGCTCTTCCCAGACTGTGGGATTTCCAGGAGACACAAGAATACCCCTTGCCCCCAGGACACTTAGGTTCTAGTCCTTTCTGTTATTGCTTTTTTTCTGCTCAGCTGCTGAGCTTGATGCTCTGAATCTAGGGACTGATGGCTATGAGCATCCACTGCTATCATACCCAAGAGACCCTGTAGCTTCTCAGTATGTCTGTCCTCTGTCCCCACGGGGTCTCTCAACACTGAAATCCACAGGAGACCAACCAGGACCTAGATCACAGAATAGACCCCTGGTGAGAGCCAGCCGATTCACTGATTTTAAGCATAAGCCCAACAGCTACTGGGCCTCTAGACATGTCCATCTTGGGAAGGAATGTGGGATCTCTTACTCTTTGTGACTGAGTGACTTACCAAGTGTATTGAAAATAAAAGATCAAAGACTACCTCAAAGAAAACCATGTGCTACCCCACTGCCAGTGATCCATGAGGCAGAAGGGCGAGGGACAGTTCTCAGGCCTCAGGGGACCCCGAAGTTGCTTTCTGCGCTCATGGATCACCCCTGCTGCCACCTTGCTCCTTGGAGAGTTTGGCTCATCTCCTGGAAGGCACCAACTTAGCATCTGATTTTGAGAAGATGCTAACTCCTGTCTTACATCTTTCATCACTTTCCAGTCTGAAGTCACCCAGGAAATTCCAGAGGAAGCATCTGGCCCTTTCCCCTTCCCTCCTAACAGAGTAGCTATCATTTGGTTTAAAAAAACCACTCTTCAATACATGAGATGAGGTCATCCTTTTTAGGAAGGTATATCAAACTCCATCATTGCCTTCAAGTTCCTGCATGACCTGACTTTGCTTTTGGACCTCACCCACCTCTGTGCCAGGTTTGCCAGTCCTTCCCCCCAGTCCCGGTGCCTACTGCTGCCTTCCTCAGCCCGTTTGCAGTCACTGCTCTGCCTGGGGCTCCTGTAGCCTGTGGCTCCCCAGCTGCTAGATCCCCACTGCACTAGTCAAGGCCTGCTCACCCATCAGTGCCCAGCTCCAAGGCATCCTCCCTTAGTCTCAGCTCGGGTGGAGATTCCTACTCTCTTTCAGAGCCCTTCTACTTCTTCTTTCTAGTCTTCTTCACACTCACACAGGGAAGTAAGTGATGTATGGCAGCATTACTCATCCATGTCTGTCTCCAATCCAGCCTGCTTCCCAAAATGGAGTGAATCATTTCAGGATTCACAGGAGGGAATGCATTATTAATTCGAAATAAGAGGAAAAAGAGAAGCTCCTCAGAGAATAAAAAAGTATTTAAAAGGAAACATTCTCCCATCCCCACATGCACCCCCGGGTCTCAGTGCTGATAAGAAGGGTTGCGGCACAAGCAAAAGGACACAAACTCAGGAGCCCATCTCCTTGGGCTTTGATCTCAGCCTGTCCCTTACCGCCTCTGTGACTTGGGAAAATTTACATAACCTCTGTCTTTCTTACATCGTGTCTTGGTAAAATTAAAGTTCTTGTACTGGATAATATCCATGTTTTGCTTTATTAACTTTTTTTTTCACCCAGACAGGCTACTTGAGAACATGGTCTGCTTAGACTAAACACATATTTCTTACAGTGCTTGGCAGAGTTCTATGCGCAGGATGCAAACACGTGAGGTTTTTGTTCATTCCTATAGAGTGAGTGTTGGTGAGTGCTATGCATCAGTCATGGTCACTCTGCATTCAGTTCAACGCTGGTGTCCACTGATCGAGATAATTGAGATAATGCTGGCATTCAGCTACTATTTTCATTGGGCAAACAGTGACTACCTTGAAAGAGAAAAGATAGCAAGTTTTGCAAAAAAAATTATAGAGGCAGGAGATGGTACTGGTAGATGTGCAAGAATTCCTGGTAACAGAGGTAACCACCATTGTGTAAATAAACCTACAATAACTGTGATATGAGTAAATGTACATGCAAGAGTAGATAACTAGGCAGGCTGAACAAGAGAGAGAAAGGAAAGTGGGTATATACTCAAGAACAGATTTGACAGAGGACACCTGTATGTGTGTATTTAAGCAATTACTTCAAATACATACATGAATGTGGTATAGCATAGAGGGGACAGATTTATGAAAACTTCTTGCACCAACCACCTTGATAGAAGGAGTCATTGGATTGGGGGGTCTGGACCATAGTCTTGGGGGAAACTAAAGTCAATTGACATAGCAGTTCACATACACAGTGTTCTGCATATCCTACTTCAGTGAGTATCAGCCTGGCTCTCAAAGGCTAGTCAACAGCCATCCAGGGTGTAAGTCTTGGTCTCCCCTGGTTTAAAGGATAAAAGAATGTGGAAAACACTTAACACATGAAAATAATTAGTCCCATGAACTTCTCAACACAAGGACTAGAATTAGATAGTAACTGGCTACCATGACCAGCTGCTCTGGAAAGAATCACACTGGAAGATCCTGGATAGAGAGGGAGAAAAATAAAGTGAAAATTATAAAAGAGACCCGGCTTACTGGTCAGATAGGGATTGGTGGCAGTAATCCCATGGCTCAATTTTCAAACCAACAATAGGCTTTTGCCTATAAGGGAGGCAATAACATTATTTACATGCCCTAGAATAATTGGTCACTTGAGATTAGAGGGGTAACATTGACCTAAGAACAAAGTTCACAAGGTCAGGAAAGAAGAGATCATGAAAACAGGAAACACAGAAAGCAGGATAGGTGATGTACATTAAGGAGACCACCCTGGATGAGATTAAACTGAATGCATGTGAATCTGGCCAAGAGTGAACATCTGACGATCCACCCTGTGTACCTTTACTGAGTTCACAATAAAAAGTTAAAATATATAACCATATGTATATATTTTTAATTGTTATAAAATTGTTGTCACCTTTTTCTGTACCCTGGCCAACATTTGCTTTAACTTCAAACTTATAGACTTGGATCATCTTAAATAGTCTCCAAAGTTCATATGGAATGTGTTTAGAACCATAACTTATATTTCTCCAAAAGAAACTTTCATTACCAGAAAGCACTATTGGTCCTTTGAGGGACTCCATTCTTGTTTCTCCAGAAGACTCCTGAATCTAAAATTGCAATGTCCCAAGATTTGGGTGGCTTCCGGAATTCTCATAGGTGATCCATCACAGACACTCAAAATACACAGGATGAGAGGAAAAGAGAGAGACTGATGTCCAGCACTGCTATACTTTTTAAGTGATTGTTTCCCAGGCAGTCTGATGGGGGTTGGATTGCTCCCCAGTGCCAAATGTTGCTCTCATCACCTGTGTCCATGTATCTTGTACATGCTTTGAGAGCAGCTAGCTCTGCCTTGGTCAGTGAAAGGCAGAGTGCCATGTCATTAGCTAACTAGAAAATGGGGCTCACAGACTCAAGATTGATTCTGGTGTCTGGTTGAGCCATTTCAAGCCAGTCATCCCATGTCTCTGAGGGTGTGACAACAGTGTCATCATCATCCTGGCTGGAGGGAGAAAACTGGCCTTGTCCTGAGCCAGGATTCGCAGGCCGGCAGCCTGCCCCAGTCCACAAATCCTGCTCCTCTGCAGCTCTCCACAAGGAATTCTCCTCTTTCCAGCTGCCCGCGATAGCGCAGACCTAACAGTGGGAACAAGGACCGGGCAAAGATTCACTAGTCAACATTCGCTTCAGTCCAAGTTCAGCATCAAACTCATTTATCTTCTCCAATGAATAATGCTGCCTGATATCACAGGAAAATAACATTTGCTTTTCTTTCTCTTTATCGACCATTGCTTTTAAATGTTTTTGCTTACATTTCATTCCCAAGGTCGGGCAATCTAATTTATTACCTCAGGTCTACAAAGTGACTCTGCTTACTGTTATTATAACCATGTCATTCTTCCAAAGCTTCACTCTGGAATATTATGACAAAATAGCAAGGACATAATTTTCACACACATAAAAATTATTACCACACAGCTGTGCAAGTATTTCTTTCCTGTGCTGAGGTCCACAATCAATTCCATTTGTGCATAATACACAAAGAGAGTAATAATTTAACACCCTTTGATTTTTTTTGTTCTCTTTCGCTGAAATCTATTCAGGAGGTAGTTAAAGGGCTTGAGAGAAAAAAAAAAAAAAAACACCACCCAAGCTTTGTGACAGATATCTACAACAGTCCTTCCGCAAAACCTGGGATGAAGTAATTAAGAAGCTGTTTAAGCAAGCATTTGCCACAAACCAGATTGAGGGATTTGAAATATGTACAAATATTTTTAAATAACCCCCCAAAGGGGAAACTCATAAAAATAAGCAGGAGCTGCAGCACACCGGCTGCCGGCTTCGCATCCGGGGAGTGCGTGTGAGCAAATAGAAGCAGGTTCCAACATTTTCCATCTTCCCTAAGGTATCTGAAAGGCCTACTCTGGTTTTAACTGCTACAAATCTGGGGCAGCGCCTTTCCTAATAAGATCCCGTAATCTTCACAGCACAATGCCTTCTCTGTGAGAGCAATCCCACGACTCCTAATTCCCCAGCAGTTAGGGTGCCAGGACGAACTTCTGAGTCGCAGATAACATTATGGCTGTGGTTTATGCCCTGATTGATAACATAGTCAAAGGAGGCAACCTGTCCCAGAGAAAGGATCCAAAAAGCTTTGCATAGTGTTTACGATACAGATAACCTCCCGGCTGACATCTGTGGAGGGAAACCTTTGATGGATGAAAGAGGCTATAAGATCCTGCGCACCCAGATAGCTCTGGCGAATTTCTCGTATATCACTCTTTAGACAATTATAGCACTTTAGTCATTCTATTTGGTCACAAACGCTTAACTGATTTTTATAGCAATATGCTTTGCAGAGAGTATTTGATAAATACAATGAAATCATTTTATGCTAGATCCCAGGGGACAGGCTGGGGAAATGCTGTTAAAAGACAATATTTCTTTGTTATACATCATATTAGGCCCTGTGCTGTAACTGGAGCCTGTGTCTAATTGGAATGTGTAAGAGCTTCCCAGACCAATAAATCCTCTAATCCCTTGCTCCTCCAAGTGTGGCCCATGGACCAGCAGTCACTCCCCCCCACCCCCAACCCGGGATTTGTTGGAAATGCAGAAACTCAGCCCCACCCTACCCCCCACCCCCCACCCCGACCTGCTACAGCAGGATCTGAGTTTTAACAAGGCGTAAGCTGTTTGGAGGCACCGTGAAATTTTGAGGAACATCGAGTTCCTTCCGAATGGACCTTGACTCGTGGCAGCCCCAAGCATGACAGTCAGAAGGGGCTTTATAAGGTTTCCAGTGGAAGGTGTGGAGAAACTAAATCACCAGGTCTTTCTTCCAAGGCACCTGGGACTGGATTCCAAATTCCAACTTTTCCCTTTGCAGCCTACCGAGGTAAACCTTTGCACCACTCAGGGGACTCAGAAATTGAGGAGCACCGCACTTTGCAGCCTGCGGTGAGCTCAGAGTGGGGGTGGTGCCTACATGATAGGAGAGGATCTCTGTGTAACCAGGTTCTGCCCCATCTCTTTTCTCGCACTTCCCTTCTAGGGGAGGATGTCACTGCTTAGCAGTCTTAGGCTGAGGTTTCAGAAACAGGGGGTTATTTGAGAAGCAGTCAACACAAGGACTTCAAGTGTGGAGAGGGCAAAGACAAAAAGGAAAAGAAGGCACTGAGATAAATAAAGTATGTAGAAGAATGTCCGAGGCAATCTGACATGCTGACAATTCACAAACTGACATGGAGTCACTTGATTAGTGTGGTGTGTGCAGAACAGACTTCAGTCTGCGTGCATGAGCTCATCCATGTTGTCGGATAACTTTTCTTCCACATACAGCTCTCCTCTCAGATGAGTCAATCAGTGCCTAACAGGCTTCCCCGGTCCCTTAGGGAATTCCTCAACTCAAAGAATGAGTTGTTCCACACAATGACTAATACGTAAGATTTGAATCAAAGAGGGAAGGAAAAAAACCATGAAAGAAAGAAAATATTCTTTGGAGTTTGACTTTCTGCTGAACTTGTAAAGTTTGTGGGCATAGAGAATGTGAGATTAGTTACCGTGTATATCCTATTTAGAGATTAATCATGGCTTTGAGACCCTTTTAACTGATTGAACTGAACATTAAATTTCTGAGCTACCAAAGGAGCTTCCCTGGACACCCTTAAAAGATCAATAATCATTGTAAATAGCATGCTGCCTATTCACATCCCCTAAATTCTAAGGGGGAGGACCTGTGCACAATGCAAGAGATCAAATTGACAGCAGGGCTTTTCAGGAAGGCGCCACCCCCCCCCCCAAAAAAAAAAAAAAAGAGAGAGAAACATTTGCTAAAGAGAGAGTCTTTATCGTCCTAGTGGCAGATTACTGGAAATAGAAACTACTGGATTGTTCTATCATTGTCTAATAGAACTGTACAATCTGATTGCTTCCCTGTAATGGCAAAAAAAGCCCAGAACGTATCAACTTTTGTGTTGTGCATGAAATGAACAATATAGAAGTGGATTACTTTGTTTTGGAATTCCTGGGTCAATCACGAGCAGCTCTGAAGTCTAATCACTGTTTTGCATTCTCTCTGGCCAAATACAGGCCAAGCAGATATAGCACATTGCTATAAAATGTCTGAGATAAAATGTCTGAGAAGAGTGATATAACCCTAATCTTTTCAAAGTGACGGTACAAAAGGTCTTTCAGGCAAACTGAATCCCAGGCACTTAACCAAACACCCCTCACTACCCCTACCTCCAAAATTGTGGTAGTTTTTTGTCTTTTCTTCCAGCACTGTCGTACTTGATTGGGATTTAATAACAGCTATTATGCATCTGAAGGAGTCCTCGATGGTACTGCCTGCTAATTGTCAGGCTACCAACTGTGAGGTCATCCAAACTCACAGGCAGCTCTGTGAAAGGAAGATGAGGCTGTCTGCTCCCATAAAACTGTACAGACTTGCACACCCTCTCATTGTGAATGGAACTAGGCAGTGGTTCTGGTTATTTATTATGGTACATGTCTAATGATGCTTCCATCATATAAGCATTATCAAATACATGGTTGGATTTAATACTCGAAACAAAAAATGTCTCGAGGACCCCATGTTGTGTATGAATAAATTGGGGAGGTCAGAGCCCTGTCCAACATCAAATCAGGAGAGACACAATGTGTCATCAATTAAAGAAAGTCAGTGTTATATGAAGACAAGGAGATGGAAGTTAACAGTCTGCCCCTAAGACCATGAACTTTTCAGGAAAATCCAGATAGGCGAAGCGTACATAAGGATGAACACACACCTCTTTGTAGTGCTGTGTCTTTGAGTGACAGCAGGGTGATGCACCCCGCTCCTCTGTCTGCACTTTGGAATTCTCTCCATTTTTCAGAGTTCATTATGGTTCTTCCTCCTCTTTGAACCTTTCCTTTGTGTACCACACACCAAAGTGAATACACTTTCCTAGTTTGGCTACTAACCACAAGTTCATAACCACCAGCTGCTGTGCAAGAAGACAAAGCTTTCCACTCCAGGAAATAGCTGCAATCATCACAGACCCAAGGAGCGTTTCTATCCTAACCTAGAGGGTCACTATAATTTAGGGCAAAAAAAATTCATGGACTATAAATTTGATTTTTATAAAAACAAAAACACGGACAGCAGTAATTTCCTAGACAAATGGCATTGTGATACCATCGAGTGGTTCTGACTCACAGTGACCCAATGTACAACCCAACAAAACATGTCCAGGTCCTGCAGCATGCTCACATTATTATAGCCACTGCATCAGTCCGCTTGCCCAGGGTCTTCGTCTATCTCTCTGCTCCTTTTGTTATTAAATGTTATATCCATTTCCAGCCCTGGTCTCTCCTGACAACATGTCCAAAGTATGTAAGACAAGGGTTTAACATTCTTGCTTCTAAGAAGCATCCTGATTATACTTCTTCTGAGACAAATTGGGGTTGTTGTTGTTTTTTGGCAATCCATGGTATTTTTCAATACTCTTGGTCAACATCATAATTCAAATAATTGTTTGGTGGTTCCAATGTCCAACTTTCCCATATTGATGATACAATTGAAAAGACCATGGGTTGGGTCAAGCACATCTTAGACTTTCAAGAAATATCCTTGACTTGAAACACTTTAAAGAGGTGTGATGCAGCAATTTCACTCAATGAAATGCATCTTTGATCTATGGACTTTTGTTTCGGTGAGCAATGATTGTGGGCCCAAACAAGAACTCTTTGACAACTTCAATCTTTGCTTTGTCAATCATGATGATATCTATTAAACCAGTTTCACAGATTTTGTTGTTGTTGGGTTTTGGTTTTGTTTATATATATACACATACATATATGTATATATATATTTATTTATTTATTTATCAGTGCCTCATATTTCCCCTCCCTCCCCATACCACCTCCCTCATGAACCCTTGATAATTTTACAAGCTATCATTATTTTGTCATATCATCCACTGTCCGATGTGTCCCTTCACCCACTTCCCTATTGTCCATACCCCAGGGAGGAGGGTATATGTAGATTCCTACAATTGATTTCCCATTTCTACTCCAGCTTCCCTTCACCCTACTGGTATCACCCCTCTCACCACTGGTCATGAAGGGATCATCTGTCCTGAATTTCCCAGGTTCCCATCTCCTATCCATACATGTGTACAACCCCTGGTCTAGCTAGTGTTGTAAGGTAGAATTGGGATATTGATAGTGGGGGAAAGGAGGCATTTAAAAGCTAGAGGAAAGTTGCATATTTCATAGTTGCTGCATTGTACCTTAACTGGCTCATATCCTTCCGTGACCCTTCTGTAAGGGGATGTTGCTTCCCCTACCAAGGGGATTTGGGTCCCTAATCTGTACTCCCTCTCATTTATAAGGATATAATTTTTAGGTCTTTGATACCTGACACCATATCGCTTCATCATCTCCTGGTTACGCAGGCTGGTGTGCTTCTTTTATGTGGGCTTGGTTGCTTCTGAGTTAAAGGGCCACTTGTTTACTTTCAAGCTTTTAAGACCCCACATGCCCTATCTTTTGTTAGCCAGACACCATCAGTTTTCTTCACCAGTTTGACTTATGCACACATTTGTCTTCAGTGATCATGTTGGGAAGGTGAGCATCAAGGATTACCAATTTAGTAGAACAAAGTGTTCTTGCACTGAGGAAATACTGGAGTGGAGGTCCAATGCCCACCTACTGTCTTAATACTATCCTTATAGGTATATGTATGTTGATCTATTTCCCCATTATCATATATAAATATATTTATATATGTGCAAGCTTGTATTTAGACTTCTATAAATGCCCTTTCCCCTCCAGTTGTTTCTTCTATTTTCTTTTACTTTCCTCTTGTCCCCCTACACCATCAGCCTTCATGTGGGTTTCAGTCATTTCTCTCTGTTACATTACTCTTGATCAATCGCTATTAGGCCTCTCACTCCCACCTTGTCACTGATTTTGAATCACTTGTTTCCTTTCCCTGGGTTGTTCAACTCCACCTCCTTTCCCCCTCCTCTGGATTTTCCATGTGCCCCTGGCACCATCAGTCAGTTGTTGTCTCCTCCAGGCTGTTGTTCATGCAGTCTATCTTATCTAGATAGACTTGCAAAGATAATAATATGCACACAGAATGCAAGGCATCATAAGAGGAACAAGCAAAGGGAATAAAAAATGATAGCAGCAAAAACCTAGTGTCCAGAAAAAATATAAAATAAGTTAAAACAATAAAAATAAAAACAAAAGAAACAAGCCGTGAATAGCTCAAGGTCTCTTTGTTGCCTTTCAAGAGTGTCCCCTGGTTGAGTCCTGTTCCGCTTTTGCTTTTGCATCAATGTTTATTAGGGATATTGGTCTGTAGCTCTCAATTATTGTGGGATCCTTGCCCGGTTTTGGTATCAGTGTTACACTAGTTTTACAGAAGGAGTTTGGGAGTTCGCCATCTTTTCCGTTTTGTAAGAGTTCGTGTAGGATTGGTGTCAGTTTTTCCCTGAATGCTTGATAGAATTCTCCTATTAAGCTATCTGGTCTAGTGAATTTTGTTGTTGTTGGCAATCCCTGGATAGCCTTGTCCATTTCTTGTACTGCTATGGGTCTGTTGAGATTCTTGATATCCATCAGGGATAGTCCTGGGAGTGACTGCTTTTCTAAGAATTTGTCCATGTCTCCTAAGTTGTTGAATTCATTGAAGTACAGCCCTTCATAGTACTGTGTAATTATCCTTTTGATTTCATTAGGGTCAATTGTAATGTTCCCTCTTTCATTCCTCATTCTTGCTATTAAAATTTAGTCCCTATTTTTTTTTTTTGGTTAAACCTGCCAGCAGTCTGTCAATTTTGTTAATCCTTTCAAAAAACCAACTTTTAGCAGCATTAATTTTTCCTTTGTTTTCTTATTTTTACTCTTCTGAATCTCAGCCCTGATTTTTACTATTTCTTTTCTTTTGCTCTTAGTGGGATTGTCCTGCTGACTCTACTCTAGTTGTTGTAAGTTTTGTGCCAGTATATCAGTTATGAGACGCTCTTCTTTTTTTCAGGTGTGCATCATTGATGTGAAACTTCTTCTGATAACTGACTTTGCTGTGTCCCATAAGGTTTGGTATGTCATGTTTTCATTCTCATTGGATTCTAGAAATTTCCTAATTTCATCTCTGATCTCGGTCAGTACACACTCCTTTTCCAATACTTATTCACCCTCCCATTATTTGCTCTTGTTTTCTTCATTTTTTTTTAATTTCCATTTTTATGCCACAATGGAGAGAAGTCTATGATATCAATGTGCTTAAACATATATAGATTTGCCTTATGCCCCAGCATGTGGTCTATCTTCAAACACGTGCCCTGGGGGCTTGAAAAGAATGTGAATTTTTTTTGTATTTGGATGAAAAGCTCTGTAGCTATCTATCAAGTCAAATTGTCTAATTGTAGTGTTTAGATCTCTAGCCTCCTTGTTGAGATTCTTTCCCTGTGATCTCAGAGAGTAATGTATTGAAGTCACCCACTATAATTGTTGAGGCCGTCATTTCTTTTTTTTAATCTTTTGGAGTGTTTGGTTTATCTATTCTGTGGGTTTCTCATTTAGGGTATATATGTTTAAAATGTTAAAATTGGTAGACAATTGGTTCATTGTCTACCATTCCCTTGAGCACTACATAGTGTCTCTCCTTAACTCTTTTTATGGCTTGCACTTTGAAGTGAATTTTATCCAATATTAGGATAGCTACCCCTGCTATTTTAGAATTGTTGTTTGCTTGATATGCCTTTGTCCAGCCTTTGATTCTCAGCCTATTTCTGTCTGTAGTTTTGAGAGATGTCTCCTGTAGGCAGCAGATGGATGAGTTGTGTTTTCTAAGCCAGTCTACTAGCCTCAGGCTTTTGATCCCTGTGTTCAAATCATTTATATTTAGGGCTTTTATCTCCAACTGTGGAGTGTGTGATGTCATCTTATATCTTTTGTGTTGGGTGTTTCCCTTCCTCCCTTTCTTTTCAGAGTGTTGTGCATGTGTGTATCAGGGTTGATCAATCTTAACTTCTTTCCACTCTGAAGCCATTTCTATCTCTGGGGCTCTTTTACTTTTGTAGCCCTCTGTGTGAGGTTGTTCTATTTGGTGGTCTCTTATTTATGCTTGATAAGTGCTGTCATTCAGCCCATACGTGATCAGCAAGGATCTTTTGTGGGCTGTGTTTCTTCTAACATATTGTGAGAGATTTTCCTTGTCTCAGAAAACTCTTACTTCTCCCTCTATCTTGGAAAATTTGGCTGGGTAGAGTATTCTTAGGTTTATGTTGTTTTCCTTAAATTTTTGAAATATGTTACTCCACTATCTCCTCTTCCTAGTGCCCACTGATAGGTCTGAGCATATTCTTATTTGGAAAGCTTTATATATGAATACTTATTTTTCCCTAACTGCTCTCATGATTTTCTACTTGTCATCAAAGTTGGATACTTTAACTATTATGTGCCTAGGTGACTTCTTCTTGGGATTCAGTCTACCTGTCATTCTTTCAGCCTCGTAAATGGTTGCCTGGTTTTTATTCAGTAATCTGGGGAAGTTTTCCTCCAAGAATTTTCTGACTATTGTTGCAGATGACTTCTTGGTTGTGTCTTCCTCAGCTAATCCAATAATTCTGATGTCATTTCTCTTCAAATCATCAGATCTCTTTCCATAGTAAACCATGTATTGCGCTATTTGGATGGCAAGTTGGATGGTCCTCTCAGGGACCACTGGTTGGATTGTTGTGGACCCACAATGATGGTGTTGTACTGTGTGATCTCACTAGAAGCTGTGATGCTGTTGCCCATGGCAGCTTGGGGAACTGCAGGGGGTGCACAAGGGTGCCAGCTGCAAGGAGAGTACCACAGAAGGCTGGTGGGTTACCTGCTTTTGTGTAGAGCACTGTGAGTAGTGGGCAAAATTGTCGTGATCAGGTAGATCACGGTAGAGGTTAGACAGTGGTTTCAGCAGCAGCATGGAGTGGAACTTTGGCTAGTTTTGGCTGAACTGCCTTAATCCGTGGGAGACACTAAGGCAGGAGTGAGGAAGTTCCCTCAGTCAGGTGGAACCACAGAGGACAGATAAGACCTCTCCCAGCCACACAGGCTATAATTCCCCATAATAAAATTGGGTGGAATATTCCCACACTGCACAGGTAGGGCTCTCCAAGCTGGGTATAGCAGGCATAATTCTCCTATGCTAAGGGGAGTGGTCTGGAGGTCCACAGTGGCTTGTGAGCCAAAATGGAAAAGACCAAGAGGAAAAAAATAACTGAGGAACTAAGTCTGCTGAAACTGTGGGGGGAAGAGAGAGAAGAGAGAGAACCCAAAGTAACTATATAACCGAGCCAGATTTTCTGACCATGGGGTTGCAAGGGTTTATTCCCTGCCCCGTGCTGGTAGCAAGCTGTGACTCTGTTGAGATAAACCCCTTTTGCTGGCTCCAATTGATCCTGGCTCTGGCTCTGGCAGAAACAGTGGCAGACAGTGGTGGGCCAAATATCAAACCCTGGTTGGTCTTCACTCTCGTAAGCCAAAAGCCCCAGCACCTCAAAACTTTGTGAATCTGTGGCTACATATCTTTATGATTTTCCCCTTGTGATCTGGCAGTGTTGAATTTCCCTCTTAGAAACTCTCCTGGACTGTGTTCTCCTGAGTCCCTCTGGTCTGTGTTACTCAGAATGCCAACTTATCTGTGCTGCCATACTGGAGTTCAGCCGAGGATCTCTGGGACAAGTGCAAGAGGAGGGCTCCCAAAACTACCTTGGGTGGTTAAGAAGGGGCTCACTCCTCCCACGTTTCTGACCAGGTTTGGGTTTTTTTGTTGTTGTTGTTTTCATTGAGTTATACTCAATACTGAAGGCTGAAATCTTTGATCTTCATCAGCCTGTGCTTCAAGTCCTTCTTACTTTTAGCAAACAAGTTTATGGCATCTGCATAGCCAGGTGGTTAATAAGACTTCCATCAATCCTGATGTCACATTCTTCATATAATAGAGCTTCTCTGATTATTTGCTCGGTATACAGATTAAATAAATATGTTGAGTGGATACCAACTGACCCACACCTTTTTAATTTTAAACCAGGCAGTATTCCTTTGTTCTCTTGATACAACTATGGGGCCATAACTGACCATGGATAGCCTTGAGAGAAATGAGAATTTCAGAATACTTACTTGTGCTCATGGGGAACCTGTAAATGGATCAAGAAGCCTAGACATGAGCCACCATAAAACTGATGGTGAGGCTATCTGCTATGTCTACAGATTGTTTGACTATTTTAAGTGTAAGTGACCATATCTAATGGCTGGGAAACTAGAGCCTGGCGTGGACTTCATGGACTTTAATGCCAGCTATATCTGCATTTCGACCCCAATGGTTTCTATTCATTAAGCATTCTTTGTATCTCTCTGACACTGCTCAGGATCAAGAAGCTGTAACTTATGTTAAAGACCTCAGTTCATCAGCACGGCAACAAGCAAGTCTCTTATAATTTAAGTTTTAACACAACACATAGTTTACATGCTTCCAAGGATGTACACTTCATGTGTTATCAATTCTCCTTCTTAACAAAGGGAACATTGTATTTCACAGTTGGCATTGTATTCCTTATTGATGTCTTAATCCACAACAGATCCTCTGTTAGTTTGCAAAATGTCAAAAACAGATTATTGTTTTTGTTTTCCCTTGATGAAACTAGTATGCTGCCAATTAGTATGATAGATGTAGATGTTATCTCTCCTTATCAAAATTAAAGGATGTCAAAATTTGTGAATTGACCAAATGGTTTAGAGTCCTGTACATTTTTGCATGAAGAAAGTACAAGGACACATTGAGGTATATATTTCCTTCCTTCCTTTCTAAGCTTCCTGAAGTTTAAGTCCCACTTGGTCCCTTACCAAGCTGTTGATCTGAGGAGTTTGCTGATGGCATGAGGCTGCTACGGAGTTACAGAGCCTGACCTTAGTCAAGGGTAAAGTTTTGTGTAAGGTGCGATGAGAGCATCAAACGTAAGAACTTTATTGAGCTTTTAATCACAGCATGTGCCCTTTGCAGGACCTGTTGAGATAATGAGATAATGAATGGGAAAAGACAGAGGGTCAGGACAATGTTAGGACAATGTTAGTTCCATGTTTGGACTAACCTCGCCCATGCAGCAGACCTGGGTTTCGTATGAAGTCACCATCTATCAGTAAGTGGGGTAGGGGGTGTTGTTTGCTACCATGATTCTGAACAGATTTCTGCAAACTAAGAAAGACTAGGAAGAAAAGCCTACTGGTCTACTTCTGAGCATCAACCAAAGAAACATACTATGAAGCAGAGTCTGTCACAGTTCAGCATGGGCGAGGTCCTGAACAAGGCACCACTCTCTTTCATCATACATGTCAGTCAGCCACAACAATAGGAGAGCAACTCATGGTGACCCCAAACAGCCTGGTTTTGTACCACCATCACAAGTCTTGCTACACTTGAGCTGATTGTTGCATCTACTGTATCAATCCATCTCGGTGAGGGGCTTCCTCTTTGATGCTGACCATCTACTTTCAGAAGCGTGATGTTCTTTACCAGGCATTGTTCTCACTTGACAACGTGTCTGAAGTACCTGAGACAAAGTTTTGTCGTCTTCACTTCTAAATAGCATTCTGGTTGAACTTCTTCCAAGATAGGTGTTTTAGTTTTTCTGGCAGTTCAAGGTACTTACAGTAGTCTTCACCAGAACTATAACTCAAATCTCAAATGCATCAATTTGTCTTTGATCTTCCTGATTCTTTGTCAAGTTCTCACAAGCCTGTGAAGTGATTGAAAGGATCAGGTTTTGAGTCAGGTGTACCTTAGTCCTCAAAGTGCACTTCAAGAGACCTTGACCAGTAGATTGGCCAAACCCAACATATTATTTGATATCTCCACTCCTTTTTTCATAAGCATAGACTGTGGATCCAAGAAAAATGAAATCCTGACACTTACCATTGATTTCCCACTTATGATCATGTTTCCTATTGGTCCAGTTTTGAAGAGTTTGCTGTCTTTAGCTCTGAGTTGTCATCCACACTGAAGGCTTCGGTCTTCGGTTTTCCTCAACAAATGCTTGGGGACTCCTCACTCTCTGAGAGCAAAATGAGGTTATCTGAGTATTGCAGGTTGTTAAGAAAGTTTCCCCCATTCCCCAAACTCTTTATCTTCATGTAGTCTAGCTTCTTGGGTTATTTGCACACAAAACAACAAAGATTGTTGTTTTCATTTTCCTTTGAAGAAACTAGCTGTCAGTCAGTATGCCAGATATAGATGTTGTCTCTCATTACTGAAATTACAAGATATCAGTTTAGTACCCTGACCATTGTTGCATGAAGAATGTATTAAGAATTCATTGAGGTCTGTGCCCTGCTCTCCTTGGAGACCCTATCTGAGGCTTCATTTCTCTGTTTTCCCCTTCCCAGTTGTCATCAAAGACAGGTCAAATGCTACATAGTTAATTCTCAGAATTAGAATGATCGGGCATATTTAATATGGCGCTCAAATCTTAACTCTTTCAAGAATCGGGTTCTCATTAGTCACTCTTCTCCATCTCCTTCACCAACGCTTGTCACCCTCTGAATCGTCACGTGTTAGAGTAGTCAAGATCCATCCTCATAGCTCTTGTCAACGCTTTTTACCACTCCATCTCTAACTTGATCTTATTGCATCTCACACCTTTAATGGCACATTGATATGCAGATAATCTTTCTTAATTTATACTTAGTTTATACTTAATTATACTTAATTTATACTTAATTTATACACTGAGGTAGAATTTCTCTCTAAGACTCCAAGTTCATTATTCCCATCTACAGATCTCAAATTTACTATGTTCCAAACACAAACTCCTCGTGGTGTTTCTTGTCTTTACATCGGTATATCACAAATTAACATTATTCTATCCTTTGAGCCACACAGGCAAAAAAAAAAAAATAGTGCCATCCTTGACCTCTTTCTTCACACCCTACATTTTATCCATCATGTAATCAGTGACTTTCACTTCAGGGTAGCCCTGATAGCTTTGTAATTAAGCGTGGGCCTACACAATGCAAGATTAGCAGTTCTAAATCACCAGCCACTCCCTGAGACAAAGATAGGGCTTTCTACTTCTGTAAACAGTTAAAAAGCTCACGGGAGCAGTTTTATCCTGTCCCTTAAGGCCACGATGAGCCAGGGAGTGAGCTGACTTCTAAATACAGCATCTATCCATTTTCATCACTATCTACTTCATCATCAGCTCTATCCTAGATTCCTGAAAAACCTTTCAATTAATTTCTATGTTTATTTCCCTGACCTCCATAGAATCATTTCTATACACCGGAGGAAAGGTAATTCTGTTAAAAGCTAAAGCAGAACTTGTCAAGCTCAAAAAGCCCAAGTCTTTATCAACGACCCATGAGGCCCTTTGCTCTGACCCTACTGCTCCTTCACCTGGTTGCTGGGACCTCCTGTCCCCTTACTTCCACTCTCCAATTGCACTTGCTGTTCTTCTGACAGGCTGAGCACTCTTTTGCTTCTGCATCTCGCTGCTGACAGTACCCTCTGACTGTAAATATCTTCCACCGGATCGCCTCATGACTTTTCTCCTCACTTCATCAATGAGTCTGTGCTCATACGTTGTAAAGTGATCGAGACCATTTTTAATCCCCTTATTATTTAAAGAACACTGAGCATCTCCACCCCCCTTCTGTGGCACCAAATATTTTGCTCTTATCTGACATACAATGTACTTGATTCTTGTTCCCATCTCTAATTATAATGTGAGCATATTGGGACTTCCCTGCCCCAGAGGCTACAAATACGTCTGAGATATAGTAAGTACTCAATAGATTTCCATTGAATAAATAAATAGCAAGTATTTCACAACTCCCATCGTGGTTTTTATTATTATCTCCATTATCCTTCCAAACCCCATTCCAGGACCTTCACTATTAGAAGTTTGAAATGGGACCTCACTGATGGGGAACACGTGATGAGTACTCTGATCAACATAAATATATGCTTCTTTCTTTGTCCTTAAATTTTTTAACATCATGATTTAGTAAGACATTAGACCATAGTAAATCTTATTGCAACAAAAGGCTTCCTTCTTACTATTTGGCACTTAAGAGGATCATGGTGATTTTGATGATTTCTAAAACATTTTGAGTACAATATTCCACAATGAATATTACATGGGAAAAATAGTTTTCTAGTACTTTAGCTAATCTGTAGTATTTAATTTGGTATGAAAATTATTGAACTAAATTTTAAAGTGAAAATCCTTTCTGTTCTGATTCCTTTTTGACTGTCTCCTGACATACCATTCCAACATGACAAGTAATAAGTTTTTCACCACCAATTAACAATCTTTATATTCAGAATTCCCTGGGTCAAAGTCCTTTTCTAGCTATTTCATATGACCCTCCACATTTATTTCATTTTCATAAATCCTATTAGTGAATTCTTTGTGATTCTAAATAACCATAAATGATTAAGCACATAATAATTGTAAATTGAAAATCTACATATGGGATTAGCTCAATTACTCATTTTGTGAATAATTCAAGTCCCCAAAGAAACTTGCATCCCACTGCCATGTTATTTATTCTGGAATTGTAAATACAGCAAGGCTTTATTCATATGGGCTTCCCCAATTTAGAATTTGAAGACTGAGAGAAGGCGATAGCTGAAGGTTAGTTTTGATTAGAATGTTCTTTATAAATTGAATAGCTTAATCTTGTAATCAAATATAAAGAAGAAAAAAATAAAATATTTGAGAATAAATAAATGCTACTGAACCCTTGAAAATATAAATAAGCTTTTGTTTTATTTTTTAACTTTAAATGATCATTCAGTGCCATTCTGCAAAGCATTCAATCTAACAGTATGTAGTTTTAATTCTGATTCACTTGTTACATTAACTGGTTGGTTTTACTATTGTACTCTATCAATGTCTCCACTAGAGCCTAAATGTAGCCCAGGATAGACTACAATTCCTATTGACCCAAACAAAATAAAATGAACTGCAATTAAAATAAACACTATAATTCAGCATACTTTTAATATCATACATTTTCTTCCATAACTAGTCTGAGTTAGTTACATTTTATAACCTTGTTTGCTGAAAACAAAGAGGACTTAAAATATTGACTGAAGAAGATCCAGGACTGCAACCTACAGTATGAGTTACAATTCAACTTAAAAAGAAAAAGAAAAATCCTCACAACTAAACCAATAAGTAACTGCATGAGAAATGCGGGAAAAATTGGGATTACCAAGAATCTAATTTTACGTGGACCTACAATCAACAGCCATGCAAGTAGTAATGAGGAAATCAAAGGATGTCTTACATCAGACACATCTACTGCCCAACACTTCTTTAAAGTGTTGGAGAGCAAAGGATGTTGCTTTGAGGGCTAAAGTGCACCTGACTTAAATCATGATATTTTCAGCTAATCATGGATAAGAAAATTGGAAAATGAAATGGGAAGACCAAAGAAGATTTGATACTTTTGAACTATGGCAAAGAATAATGACGATATAATGAATTGCCAGGAAAACAAACAGATCTGTCATGGACGAAGTGCAGCAAGAATGCTCTCAGATGCTGATCCCCGATTGCATAAGTGGTTGAGTGGGGGACTTCGGCCCGCGGGCTGAACAGTTCAAATCCAGCAGCAGCTCTCAGGAGCAGCGCTGAGTCGCTCCCATGACCACCAAAGTGCAGCAATGCTCAAAATTTTTTTTAAAAATTCAAAACAAACAAAAAAAGAATGCTCTCAGAAGCCAGACTTTATCTCGTGAACTTTGGATGTGTATCAGGAGGAACCAAGCCCTAGAAAAGTGCATCACCCTTTCTTGATAAAGTAATGGGTTGGGAGGGGGGTGGCAGTGATAGAAACAGAGGTGGATTAGCATGGTGCTGCAATAATAAGCTCAAATATGACAACAAAAGTAAGGATGGCATGGGACTGAGAAGTGTTTCCTTGTCTTGCACCTGGAGTTGCTTTAAGTCAGCACTTAATAAAGGCAATATATAAAGCAGTAATTTTAGTATATACTAAATGCAACACTATCTGTTCACATGAGACAATATAGAAAAACTTTTTTTTCAACTAAAAATGACGTAGGTGCCTTCTCTCTTTGAAAAGATTTGATAAGGTAAGTGTGATTTGGTGAATTTTCTTCTAATATCTTTGAGACACTAAACTGTTTGCCCAATTAAAGACAAACAAAATTATGATATCATAACTCTATATGGAAATAATATGCTCTGTATTTCACTGTAAAAATCACTAGTATCAGCCTACACTGGCTATACATTTTACAAGGACAAATCTTCATAATTAGTACCTAATTTGAAAACATTGATTTAAGTTTTAGAACATTGACTATTTAGATATTTGCTACTTATGTGTAATATTTTCATTTTTGTGAGTTAGAGCTAACTCAGTCGCACCTCACAACAATAATTTTCAGTACCTGAAATATCTTCAGGAGTCATCAGACCACCGATCTTATGAATTTAAAGTTATCTCAGTAGAAGCAATGTCCGTATGAGGAAAAGGAAGATATCTATCACCTCTTGGTCTATAAATTAGCAGCTTACTTTTCCAGAAGGGAAGGGGATTTCATTAACAGGAGTCCCTGAAATCTTCCATGCCAGCTTCCCTGAGCTTCAAGCACAGCCTTGCTCAGTCTCTGGGTTCCTGAAGACTTGAAAGTCATCCAAAAGCCAGGAACCAATCTAAAGTAGATTGGCTTATACCCAAATTTAATGAAACTTCCTTAGGGGAAACTGATTTCCCTCATTATCCTTTATGTAGATAATATGTGGGATTAATTCTCCTTCACTAAGTTATCATTACATGGAGCAGACAAACACAGATATAACGTTATTAAAAGTAATGGAATGAGTTCATCTACTGTTAACGTTAATGGTTTGTGTCCTCTCAAGTGGCCCAGAGTAATGCTTCTATCTCATCACTTTAGCAGATTAAAGGTCAGGACGAAGGTTGGGAAATTTTGTGCTCACTAGAGAAGGGCAGTTTCTCTCTCAGGCCTTATTCCCTGGGAGTCCTCAATAAAGCCGGGAGGAGCAGCCAAAGCTCTTCTAGAAGAAACACATGTCCATCTGCGATGAGAGCAGGCACTTGCATGGATTTTTATGTATTGTCACACATTTATTTTTCGATGTGACTACAGAATACAAATTGCAAAATTTTAGTTTTACAATGAGATTACAAAGAGGCACATGTGAGATATTTAGCTTCACAATTGTTTTAGTTTTTTTCCCCTTTCTAGATACTGGAATTAGTTTCCCTTTTTAAAATTCAATGCTCATACTTACATGATTATTAATATTCTGAATGAGTAAAGATTGGGCAGATAACACATTTTCATTTTAAGCATCAATTTTGTTGTTCATTCTGCTGAAGTAAAACCTAATCAACCTTCCTTTGCTTTAAAAAAAGTCTTTACTAAGTATATCTCCTATATATAGAAAAGAGAATGACAGATATTTAAGTGCAATTAAGGGACACATATATTATCTAAAATATATGCTATGTGTATATGTGCAAAATATCCTAATAGATCATTGCAAAAAGATGTACCTACAAAATTTTATTTTATTTATTTTTGGGGGGAGCATCACTACCCTCTGGTGGTGGGAGTGGGAGGTCCAGCCTTTGTTCCTGTGGAGCCGCTCTTGGAATTGAACCTCCATCCCAGTGGGCCGCAGTTCCATGCACAACCACTACGCCACTGGGGCTCAGCCAAAATTTTATTTTTTATCTCTTTAACTGAAGAGGTAAACATTCACCAAATATTCATATACAAAAAGCAAATGTTTGATCTGTATGTCAAAATGTTGGTCGGCATAGATATACTACGGACCTATATGTTTATAAAACTCCAAGAAAAAAACATAGAGAAAATATCTTCGTGACTATAAGCTATGCATATGTTATGAAAAATTTTCATGTCAGAGATTTCATGGAAATTTTCATTAAGGAAATGAAAAATCATACCACCGATTGGGGAGGAGGGGTAATATATCTATCTGGCAAAGGACATACACCCAAAATATAGAATAATTTTAAAATTTGGATAATAACTTATCAAAGAGCTCAATTAAAAAATCAACAAAAGATTTCAAAGCTCAGTTGTGTTAGGCTGAGTAGACTAGAGAGAAACTCATATGTACAAGGAAGAGCTTAATTTATTATTACTCAGGTACTGTCCACTTTCTTCACTACATTTGCTTATGTATTTGTCTTCAGCAATCGTGCTGGGAGGGTGAGCATGACAGAACGCCAGGTTATTAGAAGTAAGTGTTCTTGCATTGAGGGAGTGTATGAACTGAGCCCCAAAATCTGACCACTACCTCAGTATATTATCATGCAAATATATGTACATAGGTCAATACCTCTATTTTTATGAATTAATGTACTTACATAGGTACACACCTATACTTATAAATCTATTAATAGTTTTGCTTCATAGATCTTTCCTCTGTTTCTTTTCACCTTCTACCTGCCCCACCATCACGGTCAGCTTTCTTCTGCCTCTTAGTAATTCCTCTCAGCAAGATTGCTGTTGCTCCAACACCCACAGGATCTCTACATCCTTTTCACTATTGATTTTAATTTCCTAGTTGTTCCCCTGTCTATGACATTGTTTGTTCGCCACTCCCTTCCCCTGCCTCCTTCTCCCCCAAAGTCTCTCCAAAATCCATCTGTAGACAATGGGACATCCCCTCCCAGAAAGGTCACAAGGAAGGAATGAGTCAACCAGGGGACAGCAGAGAACTTATAGAACACACATTATTTCTCTGATTCCTTGAGGCCTCCTCACTCCCCACTTTCATGACCCCAGCATTGCCTTTCACTGCAAGTTAGATGGGAGCATGTGCACAGGTGCAGACAAGAAATAAGAGCTCAGGACACAAGGAATTTAGGAACAGGGAGGGGTGTAGCAATACCTGGAGTATAGGGGGAAGGTGGGGAGAAGAGGGAAGAAAGAAGAAATTAATCACAATGACCGACACATAACCATCCTCACCCCCTTACTCCATCCCTACCCAGGGGGATGAACAACAGAAACCATGGAGGTAGGGAGACAGTGGTTGGTTTAAGATATGCAAATAATAATAATTTATAATTTATCAAGGGATCATGAGGGAAAGGTGGAAGGGAGGAAAAAAAGATCAACTGATACGAAGGGGTCTATAGAAAATAAATATTTAGAAAATAATGATGGTACCATATGTACAAATATGGTTGAAACAGTTGATATATGGATTGTTATAAGAACTATTAAGAGACCCCAATAGAAATGATTTTTAATAAAAAATGAAAAATTAAGAAAAAGAGCTTTCTATCAAAGTAATTGTATATTAAGAAAACATCCCAGTCCTGTCCAGTTCAAGTGCATGAATCAGATATTCTCCCATCACTTTGATACCAGTCCATAAATCCATCTTCAGACCCACCCAGCATATGCAGTGTTGTAGAACGCAGGAAAATCACAGATCCCCCATGACACTCTCTCCTTACTCTGCTGGGAGGGACCATTTGTTACCATCGTCATACAGACTTCAAAGACCATATTCTCAATTATGTAGTTTATGAGCAAAATTCAAATTCAAGATCAGAAACTACTGTTGATCTTCTAAGGAAGGTCCTGGTAAATCTCTTTTGGGCCCTTATCCCCCTCAGTCTGCCATCTTTCCTGCTTAAGCACATATTGCAGAGCTCTTTTAGCAGTGTTCTTAAGCTCCCAGAGGCACCTTGCTTGTCTAGTAGGCCTTGATCTGAAGGCATCCAGCTTGGCGCCACTAAAGATTCAAAGGCACCCTACTGTACCAACAACCTTGCCCAAAGACACTCAGCTTTCCCAAATGTTAAGCCAAGATGTCTATAACACCATCTCATGCTAATCTCCCAGCAGTTTCCTGGTTCTGTGGCCTCCATATCTATGTAACTGCTTTCTGTTTTACACCAGATGGGCTCCCTCCTGGTGCAGTAGGTTATCAGTTGAGCTGCCAACTACAGTTGAGTGGTTCAAAACAACCAGTGGCTCCATAGAAGAAAGAGAAGTTTTTCAACTTCTGTGAAGAGTTCCAGCCTCAGAAACCCACGGGGGCAGTTCCATTGTTACCTAGAGGGTTTCTCTGAGTCGGACTCAACTCCTGGCAGTGAGTCTGTGACTTTACACAACTGTCCCCCCTCTGTTTCTGTCTCCGGGCTCTAGGGGGTTCTCAGGGTGGGGATCTTGAGTTAAAGTCATACAATCTGACACCTGCTCTTATTTTTTGAAGGTAGTTAAATCCCTGTTTTCTTCTTCTGGAGCGAGTTATTCTAGCAGGATGTCAAAACTGGCCAATGTGCTCATTAACACCTCATCCACCTTATAGTGCCACCCCATTATTTGGTGGATGTTACAAAGACAATTGATAGCAGGAACCTAGTAAGTCATTCACTCACTGCCCTGCAGGATCAAATATTCATGAAAATGTCGAGCAACGAGAACTCCCCAATACTTCTAATCCTAAAAAACAAACAATAGCAACGACAATGAAAAATAATCCCTCACTGCCATGGAACTGATCCCAACTCACGGCAAGCCTATAGGACAGGGTTACCAAGACGGCAGCTCCAGGGGAGTTGTCAGTCCCGTCTTGCTCTGGAGTAGCAAGACCATTGATCTTGCAGTTGGCAGCCCAGGGCATAACCACGGCACCACCAGGGCTCGTCCTACACTGCAAGATCACCCAGCAACTTTGAAAGACAAGTTCTTTCAAGAGTTCTACCTCTCCAAGGGGGGAAAAAACCCATCACTGTCATCCACTGAATCCCAACTCATGGCAAGGTGTAGAAGTGCCTATGAGTTTCCCAGACTGCAAGCATTTCTGGGAAGAGTAAGCTTCTCTCTCTCAGAGTGGCTGGTGGTTCAGAAACTACAGGCCTCATAGTTAGCAGCCTAACACATAATGCACTATGCCACCAGGGTTCCTTAGCTTTTCTTATAAATATTTACCAAGGAACTAAAAGCAAATATCCTTGAAGAATAACTCACAAATGACTATTTATATCTCCTTTGTTTGTAATAGCCACAAATTAAATAGGACACAATTGGTATGGCAATTTGGGGGAGCAGTTTAATCACACTGGTGTGAAAGTATATTAAAGATTAATTAAAGAGTGAGTACTTTTTAACCAAACTTATTCAGTTTGTATACTGAGCAAATAATCCAAGAAGTTAAACTCTCAGAAGAAGAATGTGGCAAAAATCTCAAGATCAATCTCTCCTATGCAGATATACAATCTGAAGCCAAAGTTTTGAAAGAGGGTAGAGATATGAGAGGGTCATTCTAAAATATGAATACTTGAATATATTTAAAATCTAAGGAAGGAGAATATATTTAAAAACTAAGGAAGGAGCAGTGAAAATTTAAATAAGAAGATAGATAGTTTATGGAAGGAAGATAAAAACCGATAAAGCAATGCTCTGGACAGGTCAGTAAATACCTAAGAGTTAAAGATCATCACATCTCAGAAGAGATTTTTTAAAAAGCTTCCCTTACATTGAGACAGAAGAAGAATTAAGAAATAAAAGGCACCAATATTGGGAAAATATCAGGGGGGAAAATTCTGTTGTAGAGAGCTTTCTACATAACAACTATTTCTTCTCAGGGAAAAAAGGGGGTCCAAATATTAGTTAAGTTGTTCTAGGAGCGTGAGAAGAAAGTTAAAGGTTTTAAAAACTACTGTAGTGTCATACAGAGAGAAGAGAACTTTTCCAGGTCGCACTAAAGATTCAACCAAGTTTAAAAACATAAATTCAGTAAACAGAGAGATATGATTTTCTATAGCGATATTCCAATAACAAAAACAGCAAAAAACAGTTAGCTGGACCAAGAGTTGGAGGTTGGCCAAGTGGGTGCAGCCAAAGGTCAAGAGGGAGAGAGAATTGTGGCTGATTTTTAAAGTGTATTTGAAATGTTTTCCTCAGTTCTGACACACCCATCCTTACACTGAAAAAAATATTTATTTAAGATCCTGTGGCTCTGTGTTTTGGAGCATGCAAGAGCAATTATCTTCATTGAAGGTTAACAGTATATAATCAGTAGGAGAATAAATACATCTATTGATTCCTGTTCTTTGCTGTGGACATTAGCCTTCAATTGAATCACAGCATCTAAAAGCCAGAAGAGATTTTAAGGGTTATAAAGTTCAACACTATCATTTCATTGATGAGGAAACAGGCGTTCAAAGGACAGGTGACTTTTCCAAAGAAAGCAAGCAGAACAAGGCCCTCCAAATTCCCAGTAAGTATTCAACCAACCCACCAACCTTTCTCAAACTTTCTGATCAACCCTAAAAGTAGTGTATTAAATATTATACCTAGCTACCCACACAGCAGATTGTATTACTGTCAGAGAATTTTGGCCAGGCAAGCTTTAAGGAGCTCTGGTAGAGCAGTGACTACATGCTTATCTGTGATTCTCCGGGTCAGTGGTTCAAAATAACCAGCTGCTCTTCTGGAAGAAAACTAGGCTTTCTAGTCTCTGTAAAAGTGACAGTCTTAGAAACTCACAGGTAGTTCAACCCTGTCCTACAGGGTCCTTTTGAGTTGTCACAGACTCGATGGCAGTGAACTTGGTTTTGGAGAGAAGCTCTGTTCTAACAGCAAACTGGAAAACTCCTCGCCGTCATTGTAGCACTAGCTCCAAAGTGGTTAAAATTCATAAGTCCCAAATATGAGGCAAGATCATTATTAGACAATAATTGTTTCAGCATATTCTAGCTCAACTACTGTTCTTATATGTTCACAACTGAAAACGTAGAATTATTTCAAATATTTCCATTTTTCCTCATAACTCACTTCAGTTGATAACTAATTTATTAATTATGAAAGCAATAACCTCTCAAGAGTTGGTTTAGACTTGACATTCAGGAGGTATAGCAACAGAGCAAAAAACAGTAGTTATTTCCTATGGGGAACATGAGATTCTAGGTTCTTTGAAGAGACTTCAGGTGAAGGGCACTGCATGTTTTGTTTTGTTTTTTCACTCGACTATTCAGTTCTCATAATAGTTATCTGTCAGAGTCAGTCCTCAATAATGCCCATTGAATCAAAAGTAAGGTAAAACAGACACAATATAGCACTATAATATTATTATGTCCTTTCTCTGTAGGCTATATTTGTAATATAACCCTACTCATCTAAAACCTCATGCCACTCTCATGGGAATCATGGTGTCCAAAGGAAAGGCAAATTCAAGCTCAGTCCCTAAAGGCATTAAGGTTTGAAAACAAGATCTAATCTAGTGGGCACCAACACCAGCAAAACCCACTGTTATCCGGTCCATGCTGACTCAGTGTCACCTGTGGTTTTCTGAACCTGTAACTTTTTATAGGAACAGAAAGCCCAGCCTTCCTCCCTCAGAGGTGCTGATGCTTTCAAAGTACCAATCACGTGGATCGCAGCCCAACACATAGCCACTATGTCACCAGGGCTCCTATGTAAGCAAAATGTAGATACAATGTGCTTTATGACAGAGATAAGAAGTGGTGACCTCAAGACAACAAAGTAAGAGAAATAGGACTTTGTTCGATGGATTCACTCTCGGTGCACAGAATATCCTCTATGTGATATGGATACCAAAGGTGAAATAGGGGAAAACCTGGGAGAGTGAAAAAGCATATATTTTGGAATCCAATATATTGGCTTTTGTGGATTAAATTGTATGCCCAACCCCATGGAAAACATGAGTTAACTGAGTCATAGTTCTCAGTGATTTGGCAATTATGTAATTATGTCACCTGGCAGGTAAGTAAAACTAGACTCATCCCCCACAATGCGATCATATATGAGTGGGATGCTATGCTCTTGCTCAGTCACAGGAGATTTCCTGTAGTGTGGGCTTCATCAAGTTTTGTCTTGTGAGACATAAAAGAATAGAACCGGGAGCAGAGAGAAAATGACCATAGTCTCACCAACAAAGAAGAACTGGAAGGGAGCATGTCCTTTGGACCCAGAGTCCCTACTCTGAGGACCCAGGTGTCCAGACACATGGAGACTTAGAAGGGTCCTGGAGCCCACAACGGTTGAAAAGAGACATAGAATTTCCCCAAGAGTTGACAGAGAAAGAACACCTTCCCTGAAAACCAACAATTCGGATTTGGGGGCTCCTGAATGGTGAGAGAATAAATTTCAATTTGTTAAAGCCATTCACTTGTGGAATGTCTGTTGTAGTAGTGCTAGATAACTAAAATACTGTCTTCACTTTCAATTTTATTATTAATCATCCCTGTGTCCTGAGAAGTGTGCTTGCCCATTGCCGGTCTGTATCCCTCTTCTCGGTACGGGTTCCAGTGAGTACTTCACTATAAAAAATGATGAATAGTTTCATACTCCATAAAGCTGAAATCTACTCTCTTGCCATGTGAACTACCCTCTTCCTAGCTCGCTGCTGATGCCTCTTCCCTTTTACCTTCCCGACTCTTTTTCACTTTTCTTTGGGAATTCACACTCATGTCCCCAAGGATTTGATCTTAATTCTTCTCCTTTTCTTTTGCTTTAAGTGCTTTATCTGTAATTTTAGTATAGAAATCCTCATTTATCCAACTTTCTAATAATTATCTGAATATAAGTATTTCTGTCACTTTAAACTAGCAAAAAATATGCCCCCCTCCCACCATTACATTAGCTTTGCGTTTGACCCTGCACTACCCTCACTTCCAACTACTTCTGTCCTTTTCTTCTTATTACTTAGTGACTCTGGCTCCACCTCATCACCCTAGCAAGTGCTGGATGTAGGCACGCCATCTCTTGTCCATATTCCAGCAATATGGATTTCCTCTTGTATTTCATTAAAAGTCTTTCCCATCTTCTCTTCTCTCTGCTCACTGTGATGTCCGCCAGGCTCCTCTCTTCCTCACCTGGACCTCCTTTCAGGAAGGCTTCTACCTGCCACACTTTCTCCAACCCTGTTTCCATAGGGATTTTTTAATATGCAAATTTAATCTTTAGATATTCCTGTTTAAAACTCGACTATATCTTTAGCTAGATGACTGGATGTTAAAGTGTGCCTCAGAGTGCACCAGGTTATCCCTTTAATTCTCGTAAAATTACTAGTAAGATTTCCTTTTAATATATTGCATATGCAGTACATAATCATTCTGCCTGTACCCGACAGGATAAAAAAGCCCAAGGTACACACAAAAAAGCAATCTTTCACAGCTTGAAGCATCCTGTGCTGTCAGTCCCATTCCTGACTACAATTCCCCATGTTCCAAACATAATGAAGTACTTGCCAAGTCTACATGTTTACAATTCTTTATGTATTTTCTGGGAGGGGGTTCTACCTAAGTCACATATTTCATTGACTCATAGTGACTCCCTCTGGGCTTTGGATGGAAAAAGAAAGACCAATCTTTTTCTCTCAGAGTTATTGGTGGTTTCGAACTGCTGACTATGCAGATTTCACCCTTAGATGTAACTCCTACACCACCAGGGCACCGTAAGTCACATATTAACTTTATTTATGATCAATGCTGATGTCTTTCCTGAGTTCCAAGATATGACATATGTAGGGAGTCTGACTTACTTCGATTTGTGCATCTACTTCTTTTATAACAGTCATCTCATTGTCTTTCTCTTTTAAATTACAATTTTTTTTACCTTCTTGATGCCAGGAATGTGTTTTATTTATATTTAGTTTCTCAATGCATAACACATTGCTTGGGCATAGTATCAGTAAGGACTATAAAAGGGGAGATGATAGAATTAATAAACATGGCAGAAAGTGCTAGTAGATGAGAGAATGGGAAAACAGAATATGTAGCTCAAGTAAAGGCAGCGAGTCAATGTGACAGTCTTTAAGGCCTTATTTCCTGCCTGCCCCCCCCCCATTCCGTGCCTGAGCTTTAATCTCCCAATTCATATTTCATTTATGCATTGAAGTCTTTGGCTTTGAAATATTGCCACCAGTAAAAGTGCCATCTGATTCTCACCAGGAGAAGAGGGACTCAGAGGACTAGTGTTGTGTTGTTGTTGTTTTTTAAAAATTCAGTTTTCAACTGGAACAGTAGGGTGTTGCCATTTAAATACTTTTTGTTTTGCTAGAAGTCTGCAACCTGGAAGGAGTCCATCTGAAAAATAAGTAAATACCATCAACAATGTGAATTAAGAAGCTTCACTCCAAGCCACATAAAACTGCTTTATTCCTTTCAGGTTTCCTTTCATGATGAATTCCCTCGATATTACAAAGTGCCATAGACTAGTCCTACAAGGATCTTCAACACGTTAAATTCACTAACTGGACCAGTGTCTAGAGACATCTAATCCTGCCATTTCATCAGGTGACAACTGAAGCCCAGAGAATGTACACACCCAAGGTCACATCTCTGTGAAACCAGGCCCTTCCCCTCCTTCTTAGTTCCCTTCGTCTCACTCATTCTAGTTTGAGTCAAATAAAACCAAATCACTGATGTGATATGTATACCTACTCAACCCTGCGATTCTTGAAAATCTCAATATTGCCTTTAATGGTACAGCCTTCTACCAATCGTTTGTTTGTTTCCAAGAGGAAGAAATGCATGTCCTTTACCAGGGGTATGCAAACACATCCCTTCTCCCACTCCCACATTCAGACCTCTCTAAAAAGAGGACCACTTGCTGCTACATTTCCATGTATAAATTGATTTGATAACTGACAGATGATTCAAGAAATTGTATAGCCCTCTGATATACATATCATGCTTTGTATGAAATAATCACCATTTTTTAACCCCACCTCATTCAGAATCTACCATCCCATTTCCCCTTTAAGGATATAATTATAGTAATGACCTCACCATCAGGTATTTCTTGGGAATTAATGGCCCACAGAATAGCCATGGCCCATCAACTCCACCCAGCCTGTCATTAATCCCCAGGAAATGCCCTGCTTCCCAATTGTTATTGCTTAATTTAGACTCTCTTCATTCTCATCAAACCTTACAACATTGCTACATCTACCACGGAACTTTGTGTTTCATTTTATTAGGGTATGTTCTAATGGTTCAGCAAGAGTGGTTTCTCTAACTGGTGATGAACTAAAACTAGAATGTACCTTATTAAAAGTTTCTTTAAAAGCCATTGAACATCTCCGGGCATTTTCATATTTTATGCACTTATACACATTTAACTTTTAAATCAACAAATGGGATAGAGTACTGTGTCCTTAAGCCTATAACTACCAACATAGCCTTTCTTAGCACTGCTCCTTTCACCACTCTGCAAAATAAATCTAATCACTATTTTTACAAGTTACTCTCCCAGGCCCAAAGTGGTTTTAAACTCTAAATGGTATCATAAGCTGTCTACAACACTAACTGTTACATATCCCTTAAAAGCAGTTTCCCAGACACACAGCCCACGGCCTTGGCCTCACCTAGGACACTACCTTTCATTCAGAAATGTACAAAGTGTTACGGCCATCTTTCTGGTTCATTTCTGTACCTAGTTTGATGAATGCAGCTACACTGGGGCTAAGTGAGGTGAGAGTGTGCAGAGCATGCAAAGGAGATATGTAGAGATATCATTTAATAAAGAAGAGCACTTTTATCACTCAAGTAAATTTAAAAAGAGTACAAGCAAACAAAATGTGTCACTATTTTAAGAAAAGACAGTATCACCGAACAATATTTTATAAAAATTGAGGAAAAGGGTACAATGTAAAGTCATACTTTCCTATCAGTACAAATAATAAGACGTTAGAGAAAAACAATAGAAAGTGGAGAAACCCAAGAGTCTGATAATTTCCATTACAATAATGTTAATGTAAATAGAATGTGGTAACCAATATTGAGGAACTCAAAAGCATGTGTGGTGGTACCTGTTGGCTTTGGGAAATCAGATTAACTACAACTGAATCTGACTTTTATTTTATGTAACTGTGTTTCAGGGTACATGGTTTGAGTTTTTATATTTCAAGAGCACCCAGGAAATATGAGAATTCATTTAAGATCTGTCATTCCTAAGTTGCAAGACCTTTGAGAAGTTGTCTGTTGTCTCTTGATCTCAACTTTCTCCCTAGTAAATTGACCTAGTCACCAGTAATAGTCTATTTTATTCATATAATGATCAATTATCATAAAATCTTTCTATATGACATATTTTTGAAATATTCATCTCTTCTCCTCTAGTCTCATGATTATTTACTTTATTAACTCATAAGCCAAACGTTAGAACACATGTAGTCAACTAAGTTGGCTCTCTCTGTCTCCCACTTCCATAGAGTTGATGCCAGTTCCTAGGGACCCTACAGGATAGAGTGGACCTGTCTCTGTGAGTACCTGAGGCTGTCATTCTTCATCGGAGTAAAAAGCCCCATCTTTGAGTACCTGAGGCTGTCATTCTTCATCGGAGTAAAAAGCCCCATCTTTGGCTCTCAGAGTGCCTGGTTATTTCGAACTGCTGGGCTTGCAGTCAACCGCCCAACTCATAACCACCATGCCACCAACGCAGTAGGATTACAAATAAAATTAACAACCACCACTAACTAGAACATGAAAACCAATATACAGTTCCTGTCCCCAACTCAAGGCACTTACAGTGCAGTTGGAGAAGCAGAATAAAACATGAATAATGACAAATGGAGGGGAGTAGAAAATGCACAGCATCAAAAAGAGGCGAAGAAGAAAAGGGGCCAGAGCAGGAGAAAACTTATCAATAGATAATGAAGGAAAATATGACCTTTAAGCTAGGAGGCAGTAGTAGGCATTAGACATCAAAGCCATTGGTCTAGAAAACAAGAACGTCAGATCAAAAAGGCAGCAAAAGCTAACTCAAGAGTGGATCTCAGCTCATCAAAGGGAGTATGATCTTATTTGAGACAGGATGGGCAGTGCTGGAGACTTTTAATAAACTATTATTAACTCAAGAAATAATTTTTAAACTTCTAAGGAAAATATAAAGCTTAATTTGCTGAACTAGAACATTAAGAATAGAAACAGTTTCAGATCTTTTTAAGTTCGAACACATGTATGCATATAAGTAGGTTACATCCACTCTGTCTAATTTACTTACACAAACCCAAATTCTTGCAATCAAATATTTCAGGATTATTTGGAGAGGATTTGTAATTCAGCACAAGAGGATTTGATTTATGAAGAGAGAATACACTTAATCCGTACAGATGTGCAACCAGTAGGACACTCTGAGCCAAGCACAAGAGTGGTCAGTGAGGGCATTCAGGAAGAAAGCAGGGAAACAATAGTCAGTCAGCAAAAACTCTCCAGTGACAACAATGAATGGGCTTATTTTGGGTTTCAGGAACTGTTTGGTAGGGTACAATCCATTCTGTGAGATATAATCTTCTGAGAGAATTGATGAACGTCTCAGTACCTGGGACTTTTAAACTCAGACTGGATAATCCATGTGGAAGGATTTCTGAGGGATCAGATCTGCACTGGAAAGAAACTGAGTTTATGACATGTTTTATTCTTATCCTTTTTTACAGTTCAGTGAAACTTTAAGAATGGAGGGGAAAGGCTTCATTCAAAATTCTCTTTATCATTGAAGATATTGGAATTTTTTCCCTCACTCAAGGAAAACGATATCACTATAAGGAATAAAAGCAAACATGTAACTTACACCGCTGTAACCATAGATGGATAGTGGATAGGGTGACATGGAGGAAATTGATGCAATTGATTGGAATGCAGGACTCATAAGTTTTTAGTGAGACTTGGCGGCAAATCATTTCAGTTCCTTGCAGCTCACATATTTCAACTGTGAAATGAGAGTACTGGGGGTAAGACTCTGTACAGCTTACTTACCCATTAATCAACCTTTGACCTGTGCTTGTAATGGTATATCATAGGATAAATAGTATATAAGCTACATACACAGTAACGAATGCAGGCTTTGGTAAGTAAATGTGTGCATGGTGTTTACTCTAGACTTTCACTTGCAAACTGAAATTGGTTAAGGCAAAATATGAAATATATCAGTTCCCACAAAATCTGAAAGAGATTGAGTCCCAGCTGGATTCACGATCTCAAGTGATGCTATCCCAAGGAAACACTGTCTATCAAACAGGGCGGGGGTGGGATGAGGCTTGGCAAAGGAGAAAATATGCAGACCTTCTGGGCATGGAAGAACAACCACATTTTCTGCACATTCAATCATAAATATTTCAGTAAAGATTAGGCTCAGCTGCTAGTACCAGATATCCAAATGGGATAGGAGTTTATTCTTCTTTCTTGAACAATCCAGATGTAGGCCGTCCAGGACTGGCTCGCTTCCATCATCAGGGAGTCTGGCCTGTACCATCCCTACGGTGTAACCCCTGGCTACACTTTCAAGATGGTGTCCCAGCCAAGGTGCTCACACACTGGGCAAGGTGTGAAGATAGACGATAATGAGATTCCAAAGCTTTCTTTGAAAGAAAAATTCTGGACTCCTCCCACACCAGACTTTTACTTATTCTTAGATGAAATTTGACTGCATGCTTATGGTCATTTTTATTCCAGCCCACCTCTGTGCTAAAAGGAAGAATTACATATTGGAACCAAAGCCCTCACAACTGGAGAAATAGGTCCTATCATGATAAAAGGAGAAAAGAGAAACATGGCCAAGGATTTCATCTTGCTTGGAGCTGTGCTCCTTGAACCAGCAGCCGAGAGTTCAGAGGATGCATCGGCTCCCTCTGCTGCTCGAGACTTCTTCAAGTGTGGAAAAGCAAGGATGCTACTCTGACCACTCAGGTGCCACAGACCCACGCCACGGTGTTTTCCACCGCCTCGTATGCATGTGAAAGTTGGACGTGGAGTAAGAAGACTGAAGGAGAATCTGTGCGTTTGAATGCCTGTGCTGGTGAAAAATGGTGACTCCACCGTGGACTGCCAAAAGAGCAAACAAATCTGTCCTGGAAAAATATGAGTCGAATGCTTTTCAGAGGCAAGGGTGGTGAAACTTGGTCTCATATCATTTGGATATGCCATCAGGAAAGACTTTTCCCTGGAAAAGGGCATCATACTTGGTCAAGTGAAAGACCCCTAAACAACAAACAAAGGAGGACCCTTGAACAAATACATTGCCAGAGGGCATGCCGCAATCAGCTCAAGCATAACAGCGATTGTGGGGAAGTCACAGGGGTGGGGATCTGTCTGTTCTGTTGTACAGAGTGTCATTATGAGTCCAAACCAACTAGACGGCACACAACAGCAACAACAACAACACCCAATGAGATAAGAAACTCAGAGTTCTTTCCTTAAGATGGTCTAGCAGTATGGCGGGTTATGCACTGGGCTGGCTGCTCACTGCAAGGTCAGCAGTTAGAAAAGAACAGCTGCTCTACAAGAGAAGGAGCCCTGGTAGTGAAAGGATCAGACATTGGGCTGCTCACCCCAATGACAGCAGTTTGAAACCCCTAGCTGCCCGACAAGAGCAATGGCGGGCTTTCTCCTCCTGTGAAGGCTCCCAGTGTCTATGAGTCAGGATTGACTTGGTGACGGTGAATGAGTCTATCAAAGACAGATGAGCCTTCTGGTCCCAACAAAGATTTAGTCCCAGAAGCAGTAGGAGCACTTCTGGTTAGTCCTACACGACTGTTATGAACCTAAGTCAACTTGATGGCAGAGATTTTTTAGCCCATTGCCTAGCGTTTGTACACATGTCCACAAAAACATAAACTCCATGAAACCATAAGATCCAGGGTCTTTGGTCTATTATTCCCTGAATCTCAGCTTGTAAAACAGTTTCTGAAACATTTTGCTATTAGCTGCTCATGACCACTAATGACCCCAGCTAGGCACGATGAAATAAAACAGCCGAGTTCTGCGTCATCCTCACTATCCCTTGGAGAGTTGACTGTTGTTTTCCATAGAGTTTTCATTGACTGAGTTTTGGACTTCTTTATCAGTCCTTAATAACTAGTCTATCTTGGCCTGGCAGCTCTCTTGAAAATTGTTCCACATTATAGCAATATTCCAGTCACCTTTGACAGATGAACATTGGCTGTGCATGAAGTTCATTGATTGGCTGGGAATAAAAGCCAAGTTTCCCCCACAGGTAAGGAGAAAATTCTATGACTGAACCACTAAGATATATTATTATTATATTATCACTAAATAACTACTTAGAGAACGAATCAATGATTTCATACCTGGACCCCAAAATACATAAAATGTGTTACTAGTAATAAAATTAATCAAATATCCTGCCAAGAGGAGGTCAATAATCAACCAGAGACTTGAAGAAAATGTTTCATCTTTGAAACAAAACTCTGTTAAAACAAGGGTGTATTTTGCTTTAAAATATTTATACACACACATAAAATGAAGCATTCATTTTGTTATGAAGTATATTGGCATAGTTTGTAGTTAGAAAGAAACATCTAATCTGAGGAAACAAAAATAACAAATTATGGAGGAATGATACAAACTAACAAGCTTCATTAAAAAAAGAAAATCCAAACACAGAATAAAATACAAACAAAAAAGTCCACCCAGATCTTAAAGTCATTATATTTTTATTTGCTTTCATTGTAATTTTGAACTGAGAAAAAAGCACCTTGCGAAGACAAATTAAGCTTGTTGAAGGTACATTCTTAGCCTTTGGGACCCATCTGAAGAAGAATCCGTGGCTCAGATAATCACTAAAGGTTGAGTTTACTAGAAAAACTAATTCTGAAGTAGGTCAAAAATTCCTTCAAAGCCATAGATACACTTAAAAGTGTCTAACCTGTCAACTGGAAATCGAGTTAACAGTGTTGATCCTGCAAAATTTCTTCACTGTCACTATGAAGTAAACTAAAAAGAAACAAGAAAATGGTCAACTCCATGAAAAGTATAAATTGCTTTAAGGATTTATATATTTTTCACTCTCCTAAAAGTAGCATTTAATAAAATAATCTGGTTCTTACTCCAATTCAATCATAATAAAACAGAGATCCCCAAACCCAATTTATTATTTTTTTACCGATTTTTTTAAGCACCCTTCATCCTAGAGCCTGAGTCTTGCTATCAGAAAAGGTATTTACTCATAAACCCAGTAAGTATCATGCATTTTTGAAGGAAAATAGCAATTATTTGCAGCGGAGATGTTTTCCCTCTTAAGCCACTTGTTCAGACAGTCATAAAATGACGTCAGTCTGTGAGAATTCATTTGGTCTCAGTTATAGGATTTTTTTGTTGTTTTTTTTCTTTTATGATAGAAAAAAAAAAGCAGAGACAAAACCAATGAGTTTTAGTGCTTACTCTGTGCTACACACTTCACATTCACTAACAGATTTTTTTCTTAAAGTTACTGGGTGAGTAGATGTTGATATTCCCATTGCACATCTGAAGAAATTGATCCTCAAAATTGGCACTGTGACTTACTAAAGATAGCCACACTAAGAAATAGTATATACTGACTCAAGGCTTAGTTCTGTTGGCTTAACATCCCTTTCCTGGACAAAAAGAAACTAAACCATACCCCTTCCCCAGTGTAGAATGCTAAAGAGTGCGGGGGAGGGGGGGTATGATGTGGGAGTGGGGGAAGGGAGAAGAGTAAATACACATTTTGTCATTTACAAGTGAAAGGCCCTCCTCATGTCAAAGGGGGATCATTATTTTGACAGTCTTAAGTACTGAGTTAGTTTAACAATGGATTTGGATAAAACCAAAAAACTTTAGCAAAGCAAATTTAGGAACTCATTGACAATCCTTCTTGCAAATACCTATATACCGCCAGCTAGACAGCTATAACAGATACCAAACCTAGATGCATGATTGCAGATATAGTCCAGTGAGAAATATTGACATTTTACAAGTATCATATTTTTTTGCAAGTCCCTTGTTTTCTGTAATCTTAGTATTGTTGTTGTCAGTGGCTTTTGAACTGGCTTTGATCCTGGAGACATCCTGCACAGCACAACTAAATGATGCCAACTTAGAGCTATGGCCACGATCATTAATATACTTATATCATAGTTGTGGTCACCAGTTATTTTGAGTGTCTTCCAACCTAGGGAGGGCATCTTCTAGGGTCATATTCTCATACGTTAGGAGAAAATGCTTTACAGTTGATAAGATTCCCACCGGCTGATTTTCAGGGCTCTCTCTGTAGTTTGTCTTAGTCTGCACTGCGTTTAAATTTGCCCACAATGAGTGACTTTACTGGTCTTTGAGCTACTGGTGGCTTAGCTTCCAACAGCCCAGCAACACGAAATTCATCTAAGTGCCACCAACCGGCAGAGCAGTGATAGGCGTTGTCCTTAGGGGAAATCATCTACATAGAGCAGAACAATGCTTCCACTGCCACTGGATCCACAAGACTTTCCACCCACTGGCCTGTGTTCTTCCTGTATTCGGCGCCATTGCATGTATTGCATGAGTCTGAAGAGGAATTAATTTATAGATTGGTATGGGACATATGGTCTAATATTGGACTTTTGCACTTGGACTGGACTGGATGTTTTCTCAACATTTAATTGCTCTTGTAAAAGCACTTTCTTATCTACATATATATATATATATATATATATATATATATATATATTTTTAAACCCTGCACACTCCTCCACAGTCCTCACAATGGTTACATTTGAGCCTCTCAATGTAGTGACTATCAGATCATCTCACTAGGAGTGTTTCTCCTTTTTACTGACCCTCTACCTTCCCAAACATGAGGTCTTTCTTTGGAACTGGTACTTCCTGGTAGCATGTCCAGCACACATAAAACAAAATCTAACCATTTTGCTTCTACAAAATATTCTGAATCTGCTTCTAAGACAGGTGTGTTTGCTCTTCTGGTAGGTCAAGGTCATTTCAACATTCTTCACTGACACCAGAACTTAAATGCATCAGATCTTCTTTTGCCTCTTTTATTCAATAAGGAGAAGTCCATGCAGGGGAGGGGGTCAAAATTACGACTTGGATCAGGTTCACCTTATTTCTAAAAGTGGCATCTTTATCTGTAATACTTTAGAGGAGGTTTTTTGGGTTGTTGTTGTTTTCTTTGTGGCAGATTTAACCAGTGCAACATGACCTTTGATTTCTGGATCGTTGCTCCCATGTGTGTTAATTAGGTATCCAAGCAGGGTAGTGGGTAGCAATTTCAATTCCTAGTCTTAGTAGTAAATACGTTGCCGTTGCTAGGTGGCCTCAAGTTGGTTGTGATTCATAGAGACCTGGTGCACAATAGAATGCAGCACAGTCCAGTCTGTCAAGATACTTACAAAAGTTGCACGCTCTTCCTGTTCTTGTTATGTTTGAGTCCACGGTTGCAGCCACCACGTCAAATCTTCTCATTGACTATCTTGCTCTTTTGCTGACCTTCTACTTTTCCAGGCACTGGAAGTGTTAGCCATGTCCATCTGTCCTGCTAGCATGCCCCCAATATGTGAGGCCTGTGGTAAGTTCCTCCATTCTGACTGCTCTGTTAGCAGATGCTGGTATTTTCAATACTCTTCACCAACACTGTAATTCAAAGACATCACTTACTCTAGTTTTCCTTATGCCTTGTCTGGCTTTCACATGCATATCGGGGGGTGAATATATCCTAGATGGAGCCAGGTATGCCTTAGTCTTCAAAGAGTCATCTTTGCTCTCTAACAGTTTAAAGAGGTCCTTTGCAATTTGATTTGTTTTTTGATTTGGTGATTCATTGATGACTGCTTCTATGGGTCCAAGGAAAGTGAAGTCACTGACTGCTTCAATCTTTTCCTTACCCGTCATGATGCTGACTATTGGCCCACATGTGAGGTTTTCGGTTTTCTTTACACTCCATTGCAATCCATGCTGAAGGTTGCAGTCTGTGATTTTCTTCAACAATTGTTTATTCAAGCCCTCCTGGCTTTCTGTTAGCCAGTTTATGGCATCTGCAGTGTTACAATAATAGTCATAACCATAATGGTAATAATGCCATTTACTATTTATTGAGCCCCTAACCTGGACTGAGATATTTCAAGCATTTTATTAATGAATCTGGAAACAATCTTCTGGGATAAAAAACAAGTATTTCTCTGTCTCACAAAATGCATAGTGAATATGCCTGAAGAGGTTACACAATCCAATGCAGATGACACAGATGGTTGGTAGAGTGGCAGTGTGGAGAGTGGACATCTGGTCTCCCGGATTCCAAATCCCTGCCGACAGATGCTCTGGGTCTCCATCCACCATTGCTGGTCCCTTACTTGCTTTCCCTAACACCCTTAACTTTCCCCTGATAATGCACCTCCTGCAGGCTTTTGTCAGAGTGAGCACCATGGCAATTATGGACAGAATATTTTCTATAACATATATACTCTTCCTTCTCAAAGAGTCATGCCAGTACCATGGTGGGTTACGCAGAGGATTTCTAATAGCAGTCTTTTTCTTTTGGACCTGCCAGTCTCTCCTGCAGAGAAAGATTACCCTTTGGGAATCAATAGCAATGGGTTTGGTTTGGTGTATTCCTGATTAATATTTCCTCTCTTTTTAAAGCATATCCTTTTATTGAGATCGGTACTCCCTTGTCCCTTTCTAAGCCTTACTGTCTAAAATGCGCTCATGATATTAAAAAGATTTGTTAAATCCAAGGGAAATGTAAGATGAAAGCTTCAGCCCCAGTCTCTCCTAAGCAATAGGATACAGTAACAAAAGAGACAGATATGAGAGAGACAAAAATATTTTCCTATTAATTCTCTTCATTTATTTCCTTTGAAGTACTCCTAATTTCTTTGCTAGGCAAGTCAGTACCATCCTCCATTTCAGCATTGCAGGGGCAATTTCTTTTCAACCTCTTATTATCAGTATTTTCTTTTCTATCTTGAAAAAGAGTTACGTGTCTTCTTTTCCTTTGGATTAGATGTGATAGTAAAAGCACAATCTATGGAGCTTTTTTTTTTTACCCCATTCAATATTTTACTGAGTTTGCCTGCCCAACTCAAATCATTTCAGTGACTATTGATTGGAAATACTCGTTTACAAGTTTACAGCTAGAAATAACATATGATGAGCATGATCTTGTCCATACAGCTATAGACCACCAACACTTCACCGGGAATCCATTCCGGGTTTTTTTGGGGGGAATGGTGGTTGGGAAATCATCAGGTGACTTGTACCGATGTATCAGTCCAGTGAATGGGAGACAGAAATGTTGAGGACAGGTGTTTTCTGACAGAGACGTGTTGTTGATCCACGTTCTGAATCAGTCTCCTTCCACAGTCCCCCACTCTCAGTGGAAATATCTATCAATTTGTCCCATGAGACTTCACAATCCAAATATGGTGTGACCCCCAAAACAAAGTTAACTGTCAAGTTTGAAAACACCTAGCACAGAGAAGGAAAAGAAGCACAAAATACTGTTTGGAAATTTTCCTGTTCCTTGTGGCAATCATCCTGATTGCTTCCCTCCTTTACAGAATGACTTCCTTTGAACTGCTGAAAATATCCTCTCTAATTTGAGCTTAAAGGATTTCCTAAATTTCCTGTATTTCCTATGCACACGCAGAGGCTAAGTACTCTGTAGAAGTGCAAGAATCGCTTGCAAAAAAAAAAATCAAATGCACCAAGTATGAATCAAGCAAGGTTTGAATGAGTTAATTCCCTTGATTTGCTGTATTTTAAGGGGAGGGGATGCATTTTTTTTAACCAAGTAAGATAAAAGATTCTTCAGCTATACTTCTGGCACTCCTGGAAGACAGAAAGCACTTAGCAACCAGAGTGAAAAACTATCTTAGGTGGGAGGTTTCTAGTTCCACCTCTGATATTAATCATCCAGAAAGCCCCAGGAAATAAAGCCAGGGAATTAGCTACTGGGTTTGGAATGATCTGACTGCAGCCTCTAACATAGAGCTTCCAGAAAGTCAAATATGGACAGAAGGTAGTTTCATTTGTGGCAGATCCAGCTGGGAAAGAGGGCCGCTTCTGTCGTAGTCCCAGATCAACTGGTATTTCTTTCACTCTTGTGAGTTACAGAATCCATGTTAAATCCTGGTTATATAGAACAGTCATGTTTTCAGGATGACTGGGGGAAGTTCAGAGCCCTAAATAATCAATAATTGGATTCCAACTAGTTGATCTGATATCTGTAACTTTACAGTACCCACACACAGGAAACTAGTCAGGTCCACTTGCCCCTTTCTCCTGTGAAGAAGAGTGAAGAGAACTGAAGTCGAGTGGATAGAATTGTAACCAGATGTTCATTGGTGATGTTGTTGTGGTGAGGGGCCATCAAATCTGGTCTTCATGAAGCACTGTACAGAGATAGGCCACGCTCAGTCACGGCTGTGGGGTAGCCTATGGTAGCCGCTACCTATTTCAAATTTGGTTTGCTGCTGGACTAACATATCTCATTTTCTTCTAAATTGCTACAAAAGAGGCAAGTGTGCTGCCATGACCCCCCCTCTTAACCTCCACATTCATTAGGGATGAGGGAGTCAAAATAACGTGGATGACTGCCCTTATTAGGTCCTTCTTGCGTGCTAAGTAGAAACTCACTACGCTCTTGTTGGTTTGTGGTGTGCCTTGCTGTGGTGCTGGAAGCTATGCCACTGCTATTTGAATACCAGCAGGGTCACCCAGAGAGGACAGGTTTCAATGGAGCTTCCAAACTAAGATAGATTAAGAAGAAAGTCCTGGAGGACTACTTCCAAAGAGTAAGCCGGGAAATTCCTTGGGATCCCAACAGAACATGGTCTGATGCGATGCTGACAGATGAAAGAGCTCCTTCGCTTTCAAGGATACATTGTAACAGTGTACAGACATTGGCATACACACTGGCTGCAACAATGAATTTAAAGCATGACACAGGACCAAGCAATGTTTGCTCTGTTATAAATGGGGTCGCTGTGAGTTGGAGCTGACACAGTGACAACTAGCAATCATAATGATGAAATTCTATAATAACCCATTCTGCTGATAGGCATGAACGCATCTCCAGAGCAAAATCAAGAAGCCTCTGACCCTACCCTTACCTGATCTCTCCCCCCCTTCATTTCTCTGCACTCTCACCTTGCTTCTCACTCATCACTCTGAATTCCCCAAAGCCTGTGCACCTGATGTTAGAACTCCCTTCTCTTCTCTCAGAAAACTGTATGTTTCCTTTAAAGCTCTGCCCAGGGGTTAATCACTTGCTCCAGATGCATTTTTCCAGATGAAGCTCTATGCCTCTCGCCTATGCTTCCTCGCTTTTTTTGGGTCATAACCAGCTCATCACTGAAGAACTAGTTCTTCCCCAACCAGGGAGTCCCTGACCAGGGGACTTTGTCTTATTTTTTTGGTTAAACTTTCTAGGCCAGGCAAAGAGCAGGAATCCTGTGAACTACTCAATAGAAATGGATTTATATGGATCAACTTTTGGTTTGTCTGTAGCTGTTATTTTCAGAGCCAACCATTTTTAGACTCTTGAGTCCCTCACTGAAAACGAATGGCTCCCATGCCTCATGCCTTCAGGCCTAGTTTGCGCTGTACTATAATTTCTCAACACTTCATAGTCAATTCCCCACTATTTGAAAACTCACACAATGTGTCTTCTTCTGTCTATGGAAAGCAAGTATAATATACTGTCAGGAAAAAATATCCACGTTTAGAGGCAAACAAATGGAAATGCTAGGTGTTCTTTCTGAACAGTGGTGGAATTAATTTACTTTGCTTTGTTTTAGGCTCATGGAACCTTATAGGACAGAAAGAAACTGTCCATCACATTTCCCAGACTGTCGTTTTTTAAAATAAATCATTTTATTGGGAGCTCACACAATGTTGATCACAATCCATACATACATATAATGTGCCAAGCACCTTCGCACACCTCCTGCCTCTGTCATTCTCAACCATTTGCTTTCAACTATACACTGAATGAAGTTGATTTTACTTGCTGGAAATGCAAATGCTTGCTGTGTGGTGAAATAGATGAAGTCCAGAGGTTTCCCATGAGGACCTTGTTGGACATGAACTAATGTTGTATCTAATTCTGCAATCTCTTAAATCTCCTGTATCTACCTGGTTTCTTAGACACCCTATGGACTGATTTTAACGTCTGGCTGAGTCCCTCATTAATTACAAAGGTTGAGATTGAGTTAAATTAATACTATGTATTAGTCTGGCGTCCATGCCCCATTGTCCTTAGAGTCAGGATTGTGCCATTTTCAATGTTATTTTTTAACGCTTTTGTTAGTGGCCGTATCAGGTCAGCTTCCGGCTCTTGGCTGCCCTCTGTGAGGGTGTCAGGACTGCGCAGGGGTTTCTTGGCTGCGATCATTGTGGATCACTTGGCAGCCGGGCAGTCAGTACTGACTTATCAATGGCGACACTGGTGGTCCACAAACGCTAGCCACTGCTGCAGGGGAAGGTGGCCTGTCTGCTCCCATAGATTTTCAAATACCTCAAAGACTTTACATGAAGTTTCAACGTAAGTGATAATCACCTTGATAGGAGTCGGTTTAGTTTGGGATCGGGTTGACAGCACGTGGCCGTCGTATCATGCATGGCAGAAATGGTCCCCCCACCATAGCATCACCACAGGCAAGCAGTACAGTGTGATGGACTGAGACTAGACTTTTATGCCGAGAACATCACGGCTGGCCTGTCTCTGACAGCAAGCAGTGGACTAGACTTAAAGGAAAGGGCCCAGGCAGCAGGAGTAAGGCCACTATGACAGAGCAGTTATGCAGGGTGTGAAGTAATCCTATAGGAACAGGGTAGGGAGAGGGTTTATTTTTTGGGATGATCACCTA